>JAQIFY010006678.1:0-10122 GCA_028533085.1 Varecia variegata
CACCTCCACATCTTGTCCCACTGGAAGGTCTGCACCTGAAGCCGTCATCTCCTGTGACAGCAATGCGCTTTTCTAGAATACCTCCTGAAATAGCTGCCTGAAGCTCTTGTTGAGGAGTAGGTTTGTTTACACGAGCATCACCACAAGCATGCGAGAAATGCTTTGCATTACAGTGTTAAGATGGTTAAGGTGTCACCAGGCAACAGGATTTTTCATCTCCATTATAATCTTACAGAATCACCATCATATATGCGATCCATTGTTGACTGAAACATCGTTATATGGAGTATGATTGTATATATGTTTATGTAATAAATATTATATTATATAATCTCCAAAAGATCAATAGAAAAGAATGCTACTCATATTGCTTTGAGGAGTCTATTTCTCTATGTTGTCTAAATAGTCCAAGTTGTCATTTATGAAATGGTGACAAGACGATATTTACGTCTAAGCATTCACTAAATTCTATCCTGAATTGTGCTTTATTTTTCACTTTCAATGAGACGTGGCTTCATTAGGATACAGCCAACAGCCACATGGCAACTGCAATTATCACATTTAAAGGACATCTGTTAGCGTATCTCTTAAATTCTGTTTGAGTCAGGAGGATTTTGAATCCATTCAACATTTCATCTTCCTTTGAGGCTGATAGGTAGAAGAGAAGGAGTAATATTTACAGCATGCAATTTATTTCAAGGAAAATTGAATCGAGTTTAGCTTTTGTTTGTCCTTTGATTTTACGCACGTCTTTCTTTTAACCATAGTTTACACTAATTTGTTTCATTTTGTTGTTGACGTTTTTTAAGAAAAATATTATGTCCTTACTAAAACAGGCCCCTGAAAGCTGGTTATCTGACTAAATTATACACTGGCAGAACACACAGATGTATAGTAACACACTTTGGAACATTTTTGAAAAATATTTTCTATTTTCTATAATCATAACCTTGTTGACAGGTTCTAAATTTTGGAAGCAGATCTTGAAGTTTTAGTTAACAGAATACAGATGAAGTGTCAGTGATTCCCAAGGACATAGCTTATCTATTCATTTTTCCTTGGGAGAAAAAAAGAAAAAACACATAGGCAAGTATTAATCAAACCAAACTTCCCTAATTCTGAATAGTTCTGACACGCATCTATCTTTTGTTTTCCATTGAAAATGCATTCAAAGTACTGTCTTCCTATAAATGTATAAATGATAATTTTGGTTAAGCTTTTGAATAAATTTTATTTTATTTTCTTTGGTTGTGTCTGTTTCATTGACCTTGATGGAGTCTAACCTAAGGTGCTATTTTCGAAGATAAAAGCACAAAATAATTATAAAATATCTACTTTAGTATTTAATCACAAACTGTAGTTTTCACATACAATAAAGAGCACATTTCTGTCGAAATTATTCTTTAATAAAATATCAATCGACGTTGTGATCTTTATTCTATTCAGAAAAACATCTGTATTGGAATACTCTCACTTTTCCAGACCCACTCATTCCATAGCTAACTCTGCATAAACTATGGTGAAACTGCCGTCACAAGGAAATGATTTACATACCTCTCCAACTGAACAGTGATTATAGAAGTCATTACAGAAGCTGCATGAGTTATGCACCCTATGCAGTCAGAATCTACATTCCCCACCCTACGGGGCTCTTATCACCTGCTAGGCAAGCCCGTGAGTAATCCCAGTCCCTTGTGTTGGGCTGGAGTTGGTGCCCTACTTCCAGCCAACAGATTACATCAAAAGTGTTAGATCACACACAATTGCATGCAGATGATGTTGAGATTTATTTCAAACATAAGATTGCAACATTCATTTTGCTGCATTCTTACTTTCCTTTGCTGCCCTTGAAGAAGCCAGATGCCGCGAGCTAAGCAACACTAACAGAGAAGAAACTGATCACTGAAGGACCCTCGGGTGACCTCTGGAGGTGTTACCAAAAGTTCAGCACTTGTCCTTTGAGGCTGCATCAGAAGGACGAGAACAAGTGATTTGAGGAGAAGGAAAGAGAAGTTCATTACTTTGCCTGCAAAGGAGGAGGATGGCGACTCCTGTCTGAAATGCCATTGTCCTCATAATAAGCAGAAATACAGAGCTTTTAAAGGATGGGTTCTCAGCTTCCGGCAATTGCTGTTCAACTACAGTTGGTGATTCTGATTGTCCCATCTCCGCTAAAGACAATCCTGTGACCTCCACCCAGGTCCTCCCTTTACCAGGTCAGGGCTGAGCCATCCCCTGTTGCACAAAGAACAAAAGACTTACCCTGCCCCTTCCAGCCACTGGCCAGAGGCAGAGACAAATGTTTCAGTTCTCAAAAAGGAGCAGAGGATGTTTTAAAGAGACCAAAATATTCATGCCACTCCACACTGTCAATATGCCCCTTCCATATGTATGGGAGGAGGGGTAACTACCCTGTTATGGAGATGAGAGTGTGTTTTTTATTTTCTTCTGAAATTCTCTCTCATTCAATCTGTGGATTTAGCCATCTCATATATAAGGACTATAGAACAAACAAAGTAGCAATTGGCAAAATTAATAAGAAGACGTAGAAAAATCCAAAGCCATATTTTTAGATTTTAGCATATCTCTTTTTGTAACTTTAGATCAACATTTTTTTTAAAAAGTAAAGATATTATAGATGCAAACTCACATAATCTAATGGACATATGCAGAAAAGCCTATACCCATCAATTAGAAAATACACATCATTTCAAGCACACCTGAAACAAATATTGGACGATAGAGAAAATATATATTTTGGCATAATTTGGGCTTTCTAAGCAAATTTGACTGAGACTTGAGTTGAAGGACAAGCTTCAGAAGTTAAAATGTGACTGAATACTAAATACTGTACAATTCCACATACATGTGGTACCTAAAATAGTCAAACTCATAGAAGCGGAGACTATGATACTAGCTGTCACAGGGTGCAGGCAGGGGAAGATGGGGAGATGATATCTAATGCTATAAAGCTTCAGTTATGCGAGATGGATAAATTCTAGAGATCTGTTGCACAACATGGTACCTATAGTGAACACTACCGCGTCATGTACTTCAAAATTTGTTAAGTGGGTCAAAATTTGTTAAGTGGGAAGACCTCATGGTAAGTGTTTCTACCAAACAAACAAACAAACAAAAATAAACAAAAATTAAAGCAAGATGAGGGCACTTTGGGAGATGCTGGACATGTTTATTACCTTGATGGTAGTGATGGTGTCATGAGTGTTTTCCTATGCCCAAACTCATCACATAGCACACATTAAACACATGTAGTGTTTGTATATCAGTTATACCTTAATGAAGCTGTTAAAAATAAACAGATAATTGAATACACAATGAATATGCAGAAGAGATTTTCTTGCCTGGATGTATGTGTTCGCATTTCAAAGGTGCATTGTGCAAGGGTCCTCGAGACCACCTCTAGGCTTCATGATTCACTGTGAAGACTCAATGTACAGCTTCACTTATAGCTATGACTTATCACAGCAAATGATACAATTTGTCACACAAATTTTGACAACACATGCAAAATGTTGTCTATCAGAGAAGCTCATAAAAGATCAGTGCCCAGGTTTTTTTTTGGTGGGCTGATCATGTAGGTGCCCTTTTCCTAGCATACACCAAAATATTAATACCAACTCCCAGAAGGAAATCAGGTTGTCAGTGTAAACTTCATTGTTTGTACAAACACTTGAGACACTGTGAGCCGTGCTTGTATGTTAGAGAAAGGTGAGAGCCCACCTGAAATCCAAGTTCTCAGGTGCCAACCAAGGACCAACTTTGCAAGGTGACTTTCCGAGGATATAAGTCTCAGACATGCCGTGTTAACTCTTGTCTACACAGGAATAGAAGCCTGTGTTATAAAAATTATCTCCTGATTTGAGATGTCTGCTCACATTCTAATGGACAAAACAACAGAGACATTGTTCTTCTTTTTGTGTATTTAAAAAATATATATACATATATATGTGTGTGTATATATATATATGAGATTAGGTTTCTCTCTCTGCCATGATAAGAATATACACAATGTACATCCTTCTCAGATATCAAGCCTGACTGTCTACTTGAGCTATCTTGAGCTACCATCATGATACAATGAAGAGGATGGAACATCCAAATTCCTGGCCACAATATTTCTTGCAATCCCCTCCCATGTCTTCCCATCCATGATGAGTTGAAATTAAACACGGTATAATTCTCCCTATCAGTAGTTACAAGCTTTTGATGTTTCCTGCAACTTTACAAAGTGTCGTCAAATCCCACCAAACAACAACAGCAGCAAAAAATAACCTCCATCAGCTCCAAGCAAAGTCAAGTTAAGCAGCAAGAAAAATCTGCTTTGGAAGTTTAGCCCTTGAGTTGATTCATCCATCAAAATTCAGTCTCCTCCTGTCATTAGCCTTCCTCAACGAGGTCTGCTGATAAAGAAAGCAAACAGAAGGAGGGGAAGTGAATACACCCTAGAAACTGGAATCTGCACTTGAAGGAACATAAATTAAGCACCTTTCTTCAAGAGAGACCTGCTTTGCATGGACCTAGGCAATGTCGAATTTATCCAACATTAACATGGTTCCCCTTCCTTAGGCAGGTAAAGAAAGCAAACTTTTGACTTTCAGAAGCTGAGAATAAGATCAAACTGGAAGTGTAAATATCCGGGCCTCATTCTGAATATTTTTCCTCCCATATTTTATGTTATTTACCACTCCAATCACGATACCAGTAGGCATTTCATAAATTCCTCTGAAAGTGAAGACAGTCCTCCCTCCCCGCCCTGCAGGGCCCTAAAAGATCTTTGCAAGAGAAAAATGATTCCCTTTGCAATGGCAATCCATCAGTTGAATGGGACTTAATAATTTGTTTTTATCATTTAAGGCAGGATTTCCATCTAAAAGCATGACAATGAAGGAGTTTGAAAATTGAATTTATTCAAAATACTCGTGTCCTTGAGAAACTCCATGAAAATGGTGTAGAGTCTGAGAACTGCTCTGTTGAGGGTATTTCCAGTCTGAACCACAAGGGAGTGTAAAGAAATGTTTGAATTTTTTTCCAGGTTTATTTTTTCTTATTAATAAGGCTCAGCGTGGCATGATACTGATAGCTTGCCACCTGCATAGGAAGTTTTCCAAATTTTCTAATACACACAGACTCTTCCTCTCAGATGTGGAAATAAACAATTGCAGCTTCAGCTATAAATTCGCACACCACATTTCTTACGCAAATTTCTAACATATGTATTGCTCTTGGAGCTTAATCCAATTACTGCAAGAAGTTAAAATGATCAATATGGCAATGTTTACAGTAGACATGTAGATAAAAATACTCTTCAGTTGAGCATTTCGAAAATTGTGAGCCATAATTTGGGCTAATATCTACCCATGTATTTCATTAATGCCTAGTTTTTGTCGCTGTTCTGTTGAATGTCAACTTTGTCTTCTGACAATTGATATTAAACACACTTTTGGGTTTGAAATAAGATACAGACTTCTTTACCAATGTTAGTGAATCAATTGCTTAATGATTCACATCAAAAGTATGCATATGGTATGCAATTTAAAGCCTTTCCATCTAAGTATTGAAAAAAAAAACAAAAACATGGAGTGTCCATAAACCAAATGAGTTTGGTAGCATTACAAATTGTAAGAATATGATATAAAATAGAGCAATTACATTTTTTCATGAAATCAATATTATTTTTAGGTATAGTCTTATTTTAAATGTCTTGCAAGATTGCTTCTCATTTTGTTTTTTTGAATGAGTCTGTCTATATTTTTATGGAACCCAAGGTTGTAAGAAATATTTTAAAATTTTCATTTTATATAGACTCTAAACTGGTTTTACAGCACTAAATTACTTCTTTGACTTGTGACATTTGGCTTTTCCATTTGCTGTTTTATGATAGTTAATCCACAAGCAAATAGAATTCTCTTAGAACTATAGGTGCGTTACACACACAATATTGAGAGGGGTCTTATAAAATCTAGATGTCATCATAAGAACTTGACTCTCACGTGTATCCTAAATGGTGTGTGTTTTGTTAAGGTCATGCCCAAAGCTTTAGCTGTCCTAAGTATCATTATGTAGGGAAGAATAATAGATTCTTTCTCACATTGATTTGGCAATAAAACGTCTCCAAATTTTATTAGTGAGTTAATTCAGGAACAAGGGTAGTCATTGTGTACTACACTTGTTTTCCCTTGAAACAGATCTACGGGGAAACACATTGATAAACCTTGGTGATGTGGTGTTGCTCTTGTATACAGAAAATCCTCAACTTTTAAAATTATCATTTACCCTTTTCGATCAAAATGAGAATGCAACTAATTACACGTGTGTACACATGCACGCGCGCACACACACACATATAACAAGCACCAAAGATGAGGTATATCCAAAAGTTTATTTTAATAAAGGACATTTAAGAGTAATTGATTCAATTTCTTCACTTGCAACATGCCTCTCTCAAATACATCATGTGGTAATAATAATTTAAAGTGGGTATTGTTCTTTAATATTTAACATTTTTATTTTATAATTTGTACAAGTTTATGAACAGATATGATCCACTACAGTGAGCAGTACTCACCTGGATATGGCTAGATTTACTTTTTCTCTATAGTGTTAAGCTAATATTTAGAAATGATTTATCTGAATTCAGACCTTTTGGCTTTAAATACCAATCTCAGTTTGGATTTTCCATTTAATCAATAAATTAATTAAATGAAATTTATATGTGGCTAGATATTACTTGTTGGTTACAACTTAATTCCTAATGTCTACTGTCACTTCAGAGTGCCCAGAAAATATGACCTGTTGGATTTCTGCTTTCATGAAGTTAATGACAGCACTAGGCCTAAAACTTTTCCATTTATTTATTTTTTTGCTATGGTATTAGAATATAATATGTGTCATTTGTTTACTGATAAAAATGCAGTCCACTTGTCTGCATGCCTAGTTAGTCCAACTTTATAATCATATTACTTAATATTAAAAAGAATAATAAATTCATATCTATTCACTATAATCTAATTGAAGCAGTTCTTTTCACACCAATCCTTAGAGTAATAGTAGGCAGAAGTAAAACTCTCTGAACCTCAGATAGAAACTTTCACTCCATAGCTAGTGGAGCAATATCTCTTTTGAAATTAAATTAATTTTTTATAAACCAATTGTTGGGCAATTTATATAAACAGCACTACTTGATTTGTCACTGTTTTGATGTGATCTATGAAAATACAGAAGATAATCTCTTGATTTTTGTAGATGTGCTGCTCATATACCTTCAAAGCAGAGGCATCCATTTTATAATTAATCCTTAACTCGACATTAAGAAAAAAGAGAAAGCAGTCCCAAACAAATATTTAGAAAAACAACTGTCATTAGGCAGATGCGTCATAATTTTTATTCTAGTATTTTCTACCATCTAATCATATTGTTTACTGTCTTTGTAAATAGGCTGATTTCACTCTACAAAATTCAGTAATGCCTGAGGATGTAACTTAGAAAGCAGCACTCAGCTCCGTGTAATGTATTTTGTTCCAATTACCTTAAACTGACCCTAAGACCATACTTTAGTTTGTCTACACTGGAGAACCCTTAAGCACTTGTATTTGTGAAATCTTTAACATAAGAATGAATGTACACTTGCAAATATAGATTTGCATTTCATTACAAAATGTACTTCTTATCATCCCGATTATACAATCTGATATCATAACATAACCTGTTGCCCAAGCCGTTGCCTTTTCCAGAAATATTCTTCCTCTTGACTATAAAGTAAATTTTGACTTTGTCTTTTGAGATCAGCTTATTATTTCACCTCTTTAATGAAGCCTTCCCAAAACCCTTCATTAATTGACTCCCTCTTCCAAACATATAACCAAGTGTACACATTTGGAAACAGCAAAGAAATTTTCCCCATTTTCTTGGAGCACAGGTCAAGACTTGATGATCTTCTTTTTTTTTTTTTTTTTTTTTTAAGACTTGATGATCTTCTGAGTCAGAGTTTTATTTTTTTAATTTTTAAATCACTTTATTTTTAAAATTGTTTAAATTGAAACATAGTAATTGTACCTATTTATGGGATACACAGTAGTGTTACAATACATATAATGATCAGATCAGGATAATTAGCATATCCCTTAACTCAGACATTTATCATTTCTTTGTGTTGACAACATTCATTATCCTACCTCTAGCTATTTGAAACTATGTAATACATGATTGTTAACTATAGTTATTCTACAATGCCATAGAACACTGGACCTTATTCCTCCTTTCTAACTGTAATTTTATTGTTGCTTGTTGGAATGGGCATGTTTGAGATTTAGGCCACTTTTTTCCTTCATCCCTTGTGTTGTTTCTTTTTGTTGCTGTTATTGTTCCTTTTCTTATTTTGTTCTGTTTAACTGTAATTTTGTATCCTTTAACAAATCTCTCTGAAATTAGAGTTCTGTCTTGTTCATTTTCCCAGTTCTTCTTTTAACCCATCCACTGGCACAAAGCTTGGCTCAGTAACTGTTGACTTATAAGTCCACAAGGTTATGATGCTTACAAATCATCTCACGTCTCTCACATACCTGCAGGTAGGGAGTGGCATGTGATGAGATTAAAGAAAATGAGGAGTACTACCGCTCACTCCTTCTAACATGTTCAATTTAGTACAAAAATTTAATATACATTTATATTACCCTCAACCAAATCATTGTTGATGTGAATCTCATTGAACTTTCATTTGAGCTAAATCACTTGATTGCATGAGGTTTCCATTAGTTTCTTTTAATTGTCTGTATCCACTTATTTTTGGTATATTCCTTAGAAACTAAATAACAAAGGTAACAATAACAGCAACAAAAAGAAACAACACAAGGAATGAAGGGAAAAAGTGGCCTAAATCACAAACACGCTGATTTGAACAAGCAATAACAAAAGCCTCCATCGTCATTCCAAGTCAAGAGGTGCACGTTCATGGAGAATTCTTCATTGCAGACCTGAAGCATGCTAGGCTGGTCCCCAGCATATATTTAATGATTTTTTTTCATCACTTAAAAAATAGAATAAACATAAGAAAATTTTTGAAACATGACTACTAACTATTGTTCTCCAGTTAGACATACCATGATACGTGAACCCAGAAAATAAAATCACCCAGTTGCAACCACTGCTTGTGAAGTCCCTGAGGCAAAAGTGTTCTGCGGTGTTGCTCCAAAGAAGAGAGAGATTCAGAACCACACACCTGTCTCAGATGCAGCAAGGAGTTAGGTTGGAGACTGAGGCTACTGTCCCTCACATCTCCCTTGCAACAGTTGTGTGATCAAAGCAACATGAAATGGAAATCCACAAGCAAAACTGAAAATCTGTGCTAGCTCCCCACAAACACTGGGAGGTTTAATTTTGTTTCATGTAGGAAAAAGAAAGAACTCTTCTAAGATAAGGGTAGGATGTGATGTGGACATATTGACCCAGTTAAAAAAAAAAAACAAAACAGCTCAGTTGTATAAACAGAACAGATAAGTAAACAAATAATTGATGGGTTTACTCATGTTGTATTAGGAATCTGAACGTTCTGTCTCACTTGCTCCTTTTAAAATGAACAAAAACATGTTTTGTTAGGAGAGGGAGGGGTTTCCTTGGACTTTGACAAGTGCCTAGTACAAACTCCTTTTATTTTCTTTTCCAGAATGAGTTTTATTTTGCTGAGTATAGAGAGACTAATAAATATTTAAAATCAATCAATCATATAGGGCCTGTCGAGATTTGTACATTTACATTATACACGAAACATATTTAATACATTTATGATGGGAAACTAAACATTCACTTTTTCCCAGATACTAAATATTCGGTCTCAATGACATTTTGTTTGTATGATAACTATGATAACACAAAAATCAGCTCACATTGTGGAAACACGATTCATTTATTTCTAGTAACTGAATATCCTGTCTAATCGACACTTGCAAAAAGGATAGCATCTACATTGACAGCAACAAATTAGCTGCTCACCATGTTTGGATAAAGTCTGATGTCTAAAATGATACCTTAAAAGGATGCTTTAAACATCAAACCAGCAAAGAAAATCTTTCAGCTTCCACCAAAATATTGTCATTAATCCAAAGATTT
>JAQIFY010006679.1:0-10122 GCA_028533085.1 Varecia variegata
TCAGTTACTTTCTTAAAGTCACATCCAGATTCTGGTGTGAATCAGTCTATACTTGTAAAAGTCTGTGTTGGTAAAATCTTAAAAGGCCTTGTGACATCATAGATGGAGTCATAGTTGCCTCTTTTCTTTCCTTTTTTGGAAGTCGTTGACTGCCTCTTTGTATGATTTCTTGTTTCAAAATGCCTCTCCAAACTATTTTCTTTGCTATTTCTATTGCCAGGGAGGCAGAGTGCTGGATGTGTGGCCCTGGCAGGCGTTGGGAATCGTAGCGTGTCAGAGTTGAAAAGAAGTAGGGATTCTGGGTTTTCAGGTGAGGACTCAGAGCCTCAGAGAGGAACAGTATCTTGCCCAGATCACACAGCCAGGCAGTAGCAAATCCAAGTGTCTGTTCTTTGCCCTTAAGCTCAGTTAAGACATTTTTACATCTAATCTGTGGGTAGGAAAAGTATGAGAGAAATGTTTGAATGAATTTTTAATACTAGTAATAACAATAATATATTAATAATGAAGTCTTTGTGTAGTCTTATTTCTAAACGTCTTTTTTCTTATGCTATTATGACAAACCTAATTTTCCTTTTCCTTATTTAACTACTGATTTATGCATTCTTTCTAAGGAGAAGAAATCTGTTTGCTGTGAGTACATCTTTCTCAAAGTAACTTCTTCCGAACTTTTCATGAATATCTTGGCCAGGAACTTCATTGTGGTTAAACTGTTGGCAGGCCTCAGAAATATCACTTGATGTTTCCAAGTTATTTATGTAATATTTTTTAGCTTGGACAGTCTATACCAACCTCTGAAATTTCTGGTAAAGGAAGATGGACATAGCCCCTGGGTCTACAGGGTATTGTCATCTTCTTGACTGATCAAAATGAGCCACTTACATGTTCTCCACATAGGAGAGTTTCCGTGTTGTTTCTGGCCTGTGCATATAATGTTTTTAAGCAGCAAGCCGTTGGAGTTTGAATAGTTCATTCCTTTGTTAGTGAGTAATCTTGGTCAAATGTAGTTATGCTGCTTAAATATTCCAAAGATTTAGCGATCTAGCAAGAAAGCAAGCTCATAGTCAGTTAGGGGAAGACAAGGACAATTAATCGGAATAACTTGTGCTCTGTTCCTGGTTCAGGCACACAGCAAATCCATGTACATTGCACATGCAACCGTACGTGCTGTTCTGACTGACTCTGGCACATATGAACTCTGAATTTCACTGTCATTGAGCTTTTCACAAACCAGTTATTTTTCAAGCATGAAAGAATTACGTCTGTCAGCAGTTCAGTATGCAGCTTTTGAACTACACAGACATTTTCCTCTTTTAATGTTGTCTTCCTAGACTCATACTTGGGGCACTGTAATTTTTATCACTTTTCACCCCATGGGTTAAATGGCGGGCATAGGGTGGGGAAGTTTCAGACAGACGCAATCCCAGCTCCCCCTAAAGGACCCTTCCCGTGGTCGAGAATGCTGTGGGACAGCGCCATCCTGCCGGGGCCCTTGCTGTCCTTCTCTCTGAGATCAGACCAGTCCCGACTCAAAATCCTCAGTCTTCAAGTGCTTTCAGACTAGGTCGTTTTGAGCCACTCAGCTGTGCCATGCACAATCCCTGGATGAAAGAAAGCATGTAGGCTTTTCTCCCACTGTCTCCTCTCCAGCCATCCCTTTGTGCCTTGCTTTCCACACTTCCTCCTGGTTTGCCCTGTGGTTCTTGACGCCTCCCCAATACTTTCCATTGTCCTCTCACAGTCAACAAACCCCACGCCCTGACTGCCCACTTCCTGCTTCAACTGAAAACCCCTGCAGCCCTCACCGGGGAGGCTGCTGTGCCTCATGCCCCAGTGGTCACGTGGCTTGAGCGGGAGGCTGACCTTATCTGAGTCCCTACGGCTGCTTCCTGGCAGGCTTGTGTCACCCGTCTAACTCACCGGTCTGAGCATTCACCAGAGTCCTCATGAACTGATCATCACTGTACCTCTTTCTTCCAAAAAAGGAAGAGGGAGCGTTCAGGGATTATACACAACCCAAGCTCTAGTCCATCCCCATCCTTTCCGGATCTCTCTGGCTCCAGCACCTTTACCTGCATTCCATTCCAGCCACCGTTCCAAGTGTCCGGCCTAGACCTTGTCATTTTTCAAACTACTCTGCCTTAGAAATATTAAAATCTGCAGCTTCTCTCAAATTTCTGGCTTCCCCTCTTCTCCTGTGCACACTCGTGCTACCTGCCCACTTTTTGACCTCAAAGGGACGTCCAAAGTCTCTTATCCCTCAGCTTCTCCCAGGTGATCCATCACCTTCCAGCATCTCTAGGTCTCCTACCTGTGTGGACTTTCAAATCAGTGTCATCCCTCCCCTTCTGTGCGTAGTTTTCCAGGGCACCAGCCCCACGGAGCCCTATATCTGGATCTCCACAACATGGTGGCTCTCCCTGTCTTATGCTCAGATGGTCTTCTGAGCTCTGCCAAAGAAGATCACCCAGCCGTGAAATACAGCCTCACATAGTGGGGACTCTCGACGTCACCTCTGATCATCTTCAGTTCTTTGACCGTGTTCATCACTTCCTCCTACTAAACAATGTCTCTGCTACTGAATGTGTGTTTTCCTTAAATGAATGCCTGGCTGGGATTCTGTTGTGACCTGTCCTTCTCAGGTATTGCAAAGGCTGTGGGTTTTGTTACTATCTGCTATCTGGAGAAAATACAGGGCTTGGGTCAGGAAACTGGACTTGCAGGCTCACTATAAGAATGGGAAGTAGTGGCAGGTGAGTTCTGGGTAGAAACATCTTATTTCTTTCTCTTGTCAAGGCATAAAACAAAGATCAACAACAGTACAAGGCAAACCTGAGCTGATTTGCTAGCCAGGCAAGAGAAAGCCCTACGAGGCAAGAAAAGACTGCGCTGATCCTCTCCAAGCTGAATTTGGACAGGCTAGATGTAGAAGCAATAATGGAATTTATTCCCTATCACAAGGGATTTGAGACATTATGTTTTGATAGGCTTATTTGGAAATATTTCCTTTTGTTTGGCCAATACTGGCCTACATCACAAAAGTACAGGCATAGTTTGCAAGAGGTTCCTGGCGGGCTAAGTCTCTGCGGGGCTCGGGTCTGTCAGTGGATGTTTTTGTCTGTTCATGCCTGGGGTTCTAACACGCGGGACCATGTTTCGTGGGTCTGGAAGAGCATCTTGAGGGCTCTTCCAGATGATGGGGAAAGCAGCTCTGCCATAAGGGTGCCTGGGCCAGGTAGAGAAGTGTCTTGAAGGTAGCGTGTTGTTCTCTATGTTTAGAGACTCTTATTCTGAGTCTAAGACCGACTCTGGCACAGTTCTAGGGTGGAAAACCAACTGTCCTGGTTTTCCTGGCACTGAGATAGTCCTGGTTTCCACCCTACTTTCTAGCCTGGACTGCAATGTCCATTCTTGAGCTGGAGTTCTCCAATGAGACCAGTGGCCCTGAGGCCCGGGCACTGCTGGCTGTTGTGCTTGCTGGGACATCCCAAGGGCGCGTGGGGCACAGGTGTGTGGCCGTTAGGCTGCCCGACTTGGGCACTGTCCGCGTCGCTGTCCAGTGAGTTTCTAGGCTGGGTACTGATGGCGCTTTCACATTTCCTCTGCCTTCACGCGGCTCTTCTTCAGCTGCAGCCTTTGCAGAAATTGTCCTGTTTGCTTGGAACATCTGCTTTTTATACCCCCTTCCTCTACCCTGTCATCTCGCCTAACCCTCGCTCATCCTTCAGCTCGGTTGTTACTACGTCAGGTAAATCTCTGATACCATCCCCACCTCCACTTCCATGCCCAGGTGAGATTAGGTCCACCTGCTGGCTTTCCGTGTCCCCATTTTCTTTCTTTGCTTGCTTTGCTTTCCTTCCCTCCTTTCTTTTTAAAGCATCCTGGGATTTTTTTTCTTATACCATTTCCCACCTCCTAACTCCCTGTAGCCTTCATGGGCAGCAGGAGGCGGCAGGTGTGCTGAAACAGTGCCCTGGGCCAGCTTGCATTCCTAGTGCTGATCTGGGTGACTGACTTATCCAAATAACAAACCCTGTGGGGATGCTGCATCCTGAACCGTTTCAAGAGAACACAATCCAGGATGTGAGCTTTGGAGCAGTTTCTATTGAGCCTCACGTCCCCAGGGTCTGCAGTGATAGCCCAGGACAGTGACTGATGGCCCTTAATGTTGCCTCTTCCCAGAAACTGTTGCAATTACATGCGTCATTCTGTACATGCACACATGCATGACTACTTTGGACAGCTTTCCGTTTCTAAAAGTTAATACTACATGGCTGCATACATGACTACGTTTGAGTTATGTGGAAATTAATGTGTATAATGTAACACATACCTGCCTTCCCAGAGCAGAGTTTACCTAATTGAGTACTTTCTCCATCAAGTCTTCCTTCACCCACTTTGAGGTTCTCATATTAATTCTGTATCCTATGCTCCCAGCACAGTGATTGCTTCCCCCACTGTCTCTTTCACTAGGCTCTCGGCCCCTTAGAAGCAGGGACACTGTCTTCTCATCAGTATTTCCCCAAGATAGTACTCCACAGCCTGGCACAAAGAAAGTGTGCAATGAACCTGTTTGTGGAAGATTATACTCCTTATCAAAAACCTCCAGTGGGTCCTTGTTTCTTCTTCTGAAATAGCTCAACTATAGACTGGCATCAGTGCCCCCAATGCAGCAGGGCCCTGGGTTACCTGTCTTCGCTTATTCCCATTTCTCTCTGGGGCCTGTGCTCTGGCCGGACTGGACGCCACGGCTTTCCCTTTCCGACCTGTGCCTGTGCCTGTGCCAGGGGTATGCAGAGCTCTTCACTGATGTCTGCGTTTCCTCAATGCCCAGCTTAGGTACCTTTGCCTCCAGATAGCTTTCCAGGAACGTCTTCAGCCTGATGGTGTTTCTTCTTGCTCTTTGGAGCATAATCCCTCACCTTTGCTCCGGGCCCCAAGGCTTCATCTAGGTGTAATTATTTACATGGACGTCCGATCTCTTCTGAGAGCCAGAACAACTCTAGAGCAAGCCTGTGTGACGTTTCTGCGATTCCCATGGGCACAGAATAGCTAGAAGGTCTATTGTATTAATAAGAGTGACAAGATTTGAAGAAATCCTAATTAGATCTTTATTTCTGAGTTTGCTTAAAGGCCTAAAATAAATTCTTCAAAAATGTGAATTATCTTTTGTCATAATAGTCTATTTTTGTTTCTTTCTTGTGTGGGGGTATGTGTATGTATTTGTTTCTATGTTTTATTCTTTCCCTACAACTGTGAGGAAATAATATTCTTTCTTCCAAATACTGTTAGTCCAAAGGCTTAGCTGGAGAACCAGATTGTTCTTTGGTTTTGGACACTGGCTGCTCTCCTTCCAATTCTCAACTCTTTTCACATGGCAGGCCACCAACAAGGACAGTGCTTCTAGTCCATTTGGATGAATCCTTCTCTTAATTCCTTCCCTCTGGGATTTGATGCCAAAAAGTTTGTAATCCTGCAAAAGCCAAAATGATTGATTAAGTTTTCCTTCCTAATTAGAAAAAGGCAAGATTTTTAACTCAAAATTTTGCCTTTGTGTTAGGTTTATGCTACATTAAGAGATATATATGTATCAAATAGAGCTATGATGCATTAAAATATACATTAAATAAAACTGTTCTCTATTAACAAAACTAATTCTGAACACACTGCTCCTGTGAAACATTGTAGTACCTTGAACAGAGCCCTTTGTACTTGATGTCTGTGCGGACAGCAGCAGCAGCTTGGAAGAGCAGTCGTTCATTCCTCCAGTCCCTCAACAAATATCGATTGAGTCTCTGTAGTGTGCCTGGTGTGCGATACAGTGATGTGAAATAATATTGTACTCAGGGTAACTCTTGCAACTTCGATCTTGAAACTGGAGAGGAGGAGGCTTTTCCTTTTTTAAGTAAGATTAAGATTCTAGCTGCCCTTTATTAAGCAACCTCCGCGTGCAGGAACTGTATCAGGTGTGGCACGTGCATTGTAATTACAATTTACTCCCCAAAACAGTCCTCTGTATTTGCTTCTGCAGCACACATACTAAACTGATGATACGGAGAAGATCAGCATGGCCCCTGGACAGAGATGGCATGAAATTTGTGAAGAGTTAAAAAAAAACAACCTAGTTTTAAGTGAGGGGAGAAAAGAAAGTGTAGGGGATGCGATAGAAGCTAAGCTTCTCTGTGTACACCTACCTTATACACTTGGCTTTAGGGTCATGCAAGTATTTTACATCATCTGTAAAATGAAATTAGATTTAAAAAGTACAATCCCTAAAAATAAAAATGAAATAACAAAAAAGCTGTATTTCCAGTTGGTGGTGTTAACCACATAGAAAGAATTATTCCAAGTGACTTTAATACACATTAGTTTAGCTGTAGGTGGGGTATATCCCAAGGGTAAGAGTACTACACATAAAATTAGAAAACTCTCTGCAGCAGTTATATTGTTGGTGGCAGCGCTGACATTGTGGTTCTGAGGCTGCTGTGTGGGTGATGTGGGATGAAGCAAATGGACACTGAAAATGTGACCATCTAATTTTTTTTTTTTTTTTTATTTCTGGTGTTCTTGGGAACCCATATTCTTGATGTGGGAGAAAGGAGATACAAATGTAAAACAGAGGAAATTAAGTAAAAACTCTATAGTCCTAAAATCTTAAGTATATGTAAAAACTCCTTAAAGGTGCATTGTCTTAAACAAAACACAAAGAGGACATATTTCCTACCTCTCTTCCCTAAAAAGGCAAAAGAACGATAACCAAATGACCAACTTAACAGCAACGAACACCTCTAGTACCCAGATCATGGACTCTAAATACCATTTCCCACTTAAACGAAACCAGGACTCCATGGCAAAATGGTTTATTCCAGGTCTGGAGGTGGAAATATGCAAAATTAGCCTGGGCCATCATGTACCCAACAGGTAGCAAGGAAACTGTCAAGACTACTAACTAGGGTCTCATCAAGAGGACTCAGGAGTCAACTTGTAGAGACTCTTATGAGAATAAATTGGGACAATTTGAGCATCAATAAAAATAAAAGCTACAAAGGATCTAAGCATGTCAATTATGTATAAATCCCAAAGTTATGATGATACTAAAATGTGTTTGTCAGTGTTGGTGGCAAGGAAATCAACTCATTACATTGAAAACAAATAAAAGGAAAAACACCCAAACATTTATTTTGTCTTTTCTATATGAACTATACCACTGGTTGGCCAAATAGGAGATGAGGAAGATTTGTCTTTACAGAAATATTTCAGCTAATAAGTAAAGAAGGCATGATAGAACGAGAATGTCACCATTTTGCAACCCTAATGAACAGATAGATCTGTGAGCAGCTGCTAACACCACAAAAAGAGAGAGACAACCAAATGTTATATGTCTCAGGGAAGAGCAGAATGCTACTTATGAAGTATTCTTGCCTTCTATACCCTTCCTCCAAAAAAATCAAGGCTCTAGATCCAATTACCCATTTGTAAGGAATACAGCATACAGAGAAACATGTTAAACTCAGCCGTGGGTTTGCAACCACCAAAATCCAGACAATGGGAAATTTTGCAGGACAAATAATCCAGTTTCTTCAGCAATGAAATTGCAAAGGAAACAGGAGACTACTAGATGTGGAGCCAGAAAGATTAAACAAGAGTTAAAATATGTATCAACCAATTGTGACGTGTGGACCTTATTTGGATCTTGATATAAACAGACAAACAAACAAACGACAGTCAGAAAACAAGCTACAATACCATTTATGATATTTATAGGAAAATTGGAAAACTGATATTTTATTGTTAATTGTAAATTTTTAAGGTGTGAAAACAGTGTTGTGAAGAAGTGTTAAGTGTTAAGAAGGTATCTTTTATAGATACACATGAAAATATTTAGTGAAGAAATGATGTTTTGTATTTACTTCAAAATAATGGGGGTGAATAGGTAGTGGGTGGAGCAAAAGTAGACTTGGGTTGCTGATTGTGGGGTTCATTACACTATTTTCTTCCTTGATGCACATTTAAAATCTTCAACTACAAAACAACAACAAAAACGACAAGACAAAACCAAAACCCAACATTCCTGTGACATGGACAGTGTCATTTCATATTATTAATAAGGAAGCAGCAGCTCGGAGGGATTAATAACCTGGCCACGGTCACATAACCCATCAACGGTGAAGCCAATTTCAAGCCTAGGTCTTTCTCAAGAGAAAACGTTCCTTTTTTTGCTATACTACATTGCATACCTAAAATCGAATGATGCCACTTTAAAAATATCAAGTTGGAAGAAAAATCTAATTGGTAGAAAAGCATTTTGCAATGAGATGTTTCTTCTATAGATATTTCTTAAATGTTTGGCCCCGACCTCACTGCCACATTCAAATATATGTTATTCACATGGTATTCGATTAAGTTCAAACTTACACGTGCAGTAATTTAAAGTTAAATTTATTAGTATTCCATGGGGCTTTCTAAAAGCATCTCATGATGTTTCATACGTTCTGACACCAGAACATGTTTGAGAAGTATTGATTTAGAATTTGGTGATAAAAGAAAGGTGTTTGAATTTCCAGCACGTACAAAGGTTAGAATGTGTCAGAGTCATTACAATCTGAATAGCCGTTTTCAGTGACAGAAGTGTGCCCTGAAGCTGGCAGGGAGCTGGGCTGCCGTCAGCATGTTTTACAAGTTCAGTCTATTTTGTGTTCTGACTTGAAGCAGCTTCATTTCCTGCCCCATTACAGGATGGTGCTTTTATAATATAAAATAAATGTCCCCAATTCAACTCATTTTAAGACATGGATTTATAATGCCATGAACTTGGTGCAAACCTTTAAAACGTTTTAAAGCATATTTTTTCTTAGTTTTAAGTCTTAAATTATTCCACTCATAGTTTTTAAGTTAAAAATGCTTCATTAAACTTGCCAAATTTTATTATAAACTATTAGCATAAGAAACCTAAAAAATAAATGCACAAAACATTTTTTCTTCCCTGTTTTTCTGTGTGGCTTGGTTAGCAATTTTTGTCTTTATCTTTTCTTATACTTTATTTAGAAGCAGCATATATACTTTTTAAGTTAACAAAGTTTACCCTACCTGGGATTGGAACAGTTTGGCAGAACTATAGGAAGTTACCCTGAAGTTCCATTTTGTCTGCCAGGTGTGGTCTTGCCATGCCTTGGTATCTCTCTCTGATGCCTGACTCTTGCCACATGGCACAGGAAACCTTGTTTTAAACAATCAAAGTTCGTCAACAATATCAGTAAACACCTGGCACGTTGTGTCCTTCATGACCATTGGATGGCGTCTGACCTCACAGTCATACTGTACCAGCTGCACACGGAGAACTCAGACATTTCAGAATCAGGGGCCTTTTAGTAAAGGATTTGGGTGAGTAAGGTGTCTTTCCCTGAAGGTCTCTGAGAGACCCCTGTTCAACTCCTATTCAGGTACAATTGAGTTCTACATAGATTGACCTCTTAAAGGAACTACAAACAGTTTGGATATCACGGATCCTATAGAATGTTCTGTAGTTTGAGAGAAGGGGACCTCCAATTCTCCAAACACTCTTAGATGCTGCCTCCTTCCAAAATAGATGTACAACAAGAAACACAGAACAGTAACTGATTTATGTTTTTAAGAGGGCATAGCCTTTATGAAACTAGCTTAGATTCCTGAGGCAGGTCAGGCTGAGATGAGCAAAGGTGAAAAAGGTGACAGGCATGGTTTCCAGATGAAATCAAGACGCAGGGAGTGTCAGGCACTGTGGGTTCAGTAGAGAATCAAATTAGGAAGAATAAATTCTTTGTTCCTGATCCATGTGTGAAAAAAGAAAAGAACAAATTCTGTAAGTTCAATTACAGAGGAAGAGGACAGGAAAATAAAACCGACTAGGCGATTGTAGCTGTGTTGGACAGATCTCAGAGATCCAAGCTCCGTACTCACAAAAGCGAGGAGGTCCGATGAAAGAGGAGAAATTAAATAAATGCTGTAAGACATCTTTGACTTAATGAAAGCTCAAAGAATTTATGAAGAAGACCCCTAAGGCAATCACAGCAGCAACAAACATAAATAAATGGGACCTGATTAAATTAAAAAGCTTCTGCACAGCCAAAGAAACAGTCATGAGAA
>JAQIFY010000668.1:0-14869 GCA_028533085.1 Varecia variegata
GCGTCAGCCTAGCTCACAGCAACCTCAAACTCCTGGGCTTAAGCGATCCTACTGCCTCAGCCTCCCGAGTAGCTGGGACTACAGGCATGCGCCACCATGCCCGGCTAATTTTTTCTATATATATTTTTAGTTGGCCAGATAATTTCTTTCTATTTTTAGTAGAGACGGGGTCTCGCTCTTGCTCAGGCTGATCTCGAACTCCTGAGCTCAAACGATCTGCCCGCCTCCGCCTCCCAAGTGCTAGGATTACAGGCATGAGCCACCGCGCCCGGCCTCCAGGCTATATATAGTTTTGTTTCTCGCTCTGTTGCTCAGGCTGAAGTACAGTGGCATGATTATAGTTCACTGCAGCCTTGATCAAACTTCTAGGCTCAAGAGATCTCCCTGCCCTCAGCGTCCTGAGTAGCTATTTTTAAAATTTTTTGTAGAGATGGGGGTTTCACTGTGTTGCCCAGGCTGGTCTCGAACTCTTGGCCTCAAGTGATCCTCCCACCTCAGCCTCCCAAAGTGCTGGGATTACAGGTGTGAGCCACCATGCCCAGCCCCAAGCTATATATAGCTTTAAGTGAAAAACAAGGTGCAAAGCAATGTGTATGGGGTACCAGCATGTGTTTTAAAAACAAAACAGAAAGCCTTTCTGTGCTACCCAGAGAGGGGTCCACAGGGCGTTGTTAAAGGGAAACGTTAACAACATAACTTAAAGGGAAGTTTTCACAATGTCCGGAGCCCTGACATCCTGCAAATGAAGGAGAAGGATGTCCTCAAATTTCTTGCAGTAGGGAACCCACTTAGGTGGCACCAACCTTGACTTCCAGATGGAACGGTACATCTACAAAAGGAAAAATGATGGCATCTACATCATACGTCTGTGTCATATCCTCCAGGAATACTGGCCAGCGAGCTGTGCTGAAATTGGCTGCTGCCACTGGAGCCACTCCTGTTGCTGGCTGCTTCACTCCTGGAACCTTCACTAACCAGATCCAGGCAGCCTTCCAGGAGCGGCATCTGCTGGTGGTCACTGACCCCAGGGCTGACCACCAGCCTCTCACAGAGGCGTCTTATGTTACCTGCCTACCTTTGCTCTGTGTCACACAGATTCTCCTCTGCATTATGTGGACATCCTGTGCAATGACAAAGGAACAGGGAGCTTACTCAGTGGGTCTGATGTGGTGGACACTGGCCCTGGAAGTTCTGCCATGCGTGGCACCATCTCCCGTGAGCACCATGGGAGCTCATGCCTGACCGCTACTCCTACAGAGATCCTGAACTGATTGAAAAGGAAGAGCAGGCTGCTACTGAAAAAGCTGTGACCAAGGAGGAATTTCAGGGTGAGCGCACTGCTCCAGCTCCTGAGGTCACTGCCACTCAACCTGTGACCGCAGACTGGTCTGAAGGCGTGCAGGTGCGTCTGTGCCTGCTCAGCAGTTCCCCACTGAAGCCTGGAGCGCTCAGCTGGCCACGGAAGACTGGTGAGGCCACTGCTCAGGCCACCAAATGGGTTGGAACAGCCCCTGAGTGGTCTTATGCTGTTCCTCCACGGGCTCTTAAGCAAGGTGGAAATAAAATTGAAGGAAAATAAACATCAGTTCCTTAAAAAAGGTAGAGGAAAAGGAAGAGGAAGAAGAAGAAGAAGAAGAGGAGGAAGAGGAAGAGGAGGAGGAAGAAGGGAAAGAATACATATATGTAGTTGCTCATACCTAGGTAAAATACTTTGGAAGGATACATAAGAAACTGGTAACATTGGTCATCTCCGAGAAGAGTACTAGGTGACTGGCAGGTGGGGTCAAAGAGGAGATTTTTCTGTGTATATTCTTTTGTTGCTTTTGAATTTTAAACTATGCATATGTGTTATCTATTAAAATTATGATAGCGATCAAACAGGTTGTAGGGACAAAAAATATTGCTATGTGTGCTTGTTGCTAAAGAGATGGCAGAAAAATTCATCTTTGGGAAAAAAATTCCTCTGTGTTGGGGAGAAAAGCCTACTAAAGTTCCTTGCTGTTCAAGAAAGTGTTTTAAAGAAAACAAACAAACAAAAAAAAAGAAATTAAAGTTGTTTTTTTTGGTTGTGCAAAGTCAAAGCCCAGAGAGCCCAGTCTGAGGGGAAAGGTTAAAATCATCATAAAGTGAAGGATGACCTCGTTAGGTGAAGAGGTAGTTCTGATTTTAAATAATTCTTTACCTCCTGTGTTGTGACCCAGGAGACAGGAGTTTGGGGCACTGGGAACAAGAGGGAGAGAAAAGGAAGGAGAAAGGACTTAGATCTAAATAAGAACGGAACCCAGGGCTGAGAGTGCTCCCCACACATGGTAGAAAGCCGAAGGCCTTTAGAGCAAGTGATCCTGTTTTGTGGGCAGCCGAGTCTTGCTGTTGTGCATGCAGCAGGCTGTGAAACTAAAACTGCTTTAGTACCAAAGCTGAGCTCTTTAGCAGTTGCCTCCCTTTCTGTGCCTACCTGCCACTTCTGCCCTCACATATCATGCAGTTTGAGTGCTGAGCACCCCCTTAACGAAAAGGAAATTTTTTTCCCCTTTTTTGGTTGATTTGTTTTCATGGCTGATGATGCAGACTCCAGATTTAATAGGTCATCAAATTTTCTACTAAAGAGCTGGAGCCCAGAGGAACTAGTAGAGAGAAAAAAGGAAGTACTACTGAGGAAGCCACAAAAGGAAAAAGAAGGGCTTTCTCAAAATTATAAGGAAGTCAGGGGATAGAGGGAGGAGAAGAAAGTGAAGCGGGGGTGGTTACATCAAGTGCCCTGCCAGCCTGGGAGCCGATCTGGGGCCATTTACCAAAAAGGAGGAGGACTTGAAGTTCACTTGAGATAGGTGAGTGGAACTAGCAAAGAAGGGCGGGCTTCGGGAGACGTTGAGCACCAAAGAGCAGAATGAGACCTGAGTCATTGTCACAGATCTCTCAGCCATGACCAGAGAGAGAACCTCCTGTGCCTGCACCAAACTGACCTATGCACATTGTCCCACTGTGGGCAGCCGTTGAATGTGTCACTCCGCTAGCACTGATAACTGCCCGGATGCCTGCCAAGCTGAAGAGATGCTCATTTGTACCATAAAACTTCAACATGGACTTGTCCACTACTCAGGTGGCAGACACCTACATTATGCTCCAGGTACAAAAGCTATATGCCCAAAGCAGAGAAATGGGGCCCTGGGCCCAGTGAAGTGGTGACAAGAAAGCTCAGGACATCTGTTCTTGGTGGGGAGCAGGGAGGGGTAACAGGAAAAGTAGGAGCTGAACTGAACAAGCTCATACTCTCCTGAAATGGGACGATGATTAATGACACCGCTGTTACAAGTGGATAGGGACAATCTGGATGGCAGCTGTCTGGCAAATCTGACAATGTTACCCGCTTAAAACCTGTCAAAGGCTATGCAACAGACTGAATGTGTACACCCCAAATTCGTATGCTGAAACCCTAAGGTCAATGTGATGGTATCTGGAAGTGGGGCCTTTGCGAGGGAATTCAGTCATGAAGGGGGAGCTTTATGAATGGGATTTGTGCCCTTACAAGAAGAGGCCAGAGTGCTAGCTAGGTGTGTTTCCACTATGTGAGGCTGCGATGAGAATTTGGCAGTCTGCAACCCAGAAGAGGGCCCTCATCAGAGCCCAGTCATGCTGGTGCCCTGATCTCAGACTTCCAGCCTCCAGAACTGTGATAAATAAATTTCTATTGGTTCTAAGCTACCTAGTCTACAGCACTTTCGTGTAGCAACCCGGACTGAGAGACAAGCTACTCTCTACCTCCAGGGTAAATTCAAAATTTCTTAGCCTGGGGTATCCATCAGGATAGGCTATGTTATATCACAGTAACAAATTAATCCCCCAAATCCTAGTGTCTTAATACAACAAAAGCTTATTTCTTGCTCATTTGCTCCACATAATCACTCATGGGCTGTAGACTGATGGAGGCCACCATCTTGGAGCTGCACTTGGAACATGTGGCCTCCTTGGTCACTACAGCAAGGCAGGGAAGCTAAGGGGGAACTCACACTTGCTCTCCGTGTTTTAGCCCAGAGCTGACCTATATGACTTCTGCTTACAGCCCATTGGTGAAACCAGTTATGTGGTTCCCTCCAACGGCAAGCAGACTGGGAAATGTGGAAAGTAGATGGATATTCGGTGAACAGTAAATATCTCTGTCATACGTGGCATTCAAGACCTTTTGAAATCTGCCCAGGAGCCGCTTCACCGTCATTTCCTGCCACTGTCCCCCTTTCCAAACTCATAATCCGCCTCTGGCCACAGGAATCTTTTCCCGGCTCCCCCAGCATGTCCTTGAACCATCACTCCCCCATGTCTTAGCTCATGCCGGTTTCTGAACATAAAATGCCCATTTTCTACCTTCTCCTACTGTTGAAATTCTGCTTCTCCCTTTAAGCTGAGCTTGAAAGCTACCTTCTCCATTCCTGATCCCTCAAGGTAAAATTAATTCACGCTTCCTGGTTTGGCCACATCTGATTTTACACATTCCCATTAGCACTTAAGTTCCGTGGGACTGACTTCCTGGCATTTTTCACAGTGCCTGGCACATAGTGGACACTAAATAAATATTTGTTGAATAAATGCTTCCACTTTAGACTCTTTCAGATGAAACTCAAACTGTTTGTATGTCTTTCTCCACACCCATTCACCCGCCCCAGTAGGTTGTGAATACTAGATGATATAGACTAGATCTTATGCATCTCCATTTGCCCGTTCCCTACCAGCGCTGGGACATCGTTCAGTAAATGTTTGAGGGAGATATAATAATATAATTTGTCTTATTTAAATTTGAATAATGATTTTAAAATAATTACAAATGGGTCTTTTAAAAATGAACATGGGCTGTATGTATGGTACACTTCAATTTAAATGTTTACTTTAGCCAGGCACGGTGGCACACACCCTTAGTTCCAGCTACTCAGGATGCTGAGATGGGAGGATTGCTTGAGCCTAGGAGTTCAAGTCCAGCCTGAACAATATAGTGAAAAAAAAAAAAAAAGTTTACTTTAAAAAACAAACAAGAGTGATAAGCAAAAAAAGGAAGTATCTAGAAAGTAAATTGCACAAACACAAAGGCACTTCTAAAAGACATAGTCATTGGTGTGTGAGTTTTGTAATGGCACCTGTGGACAAATGTATTAAAGTTCTTTTGGGTACTGTAGCATCAGCCAGAGCTAGCTAGCTACAGCAACAGGGAACACAAGGCTAGAATCACATCCTGGCCTTAGGATAAGATAGAATCAGCTCCAGATGCTACGGGGAACACACACAGCCCTCTTTATTTCTCTTATATCTGCTGCTCTCTGAGCATATACTTCATTATTCTCACTCACTAAAACCCAGCTTTTTCTACTTCTCAGAAAACAGCCACTCAAACCATCAACCAGCAGCTGCCTGGTTTCCATCTCCTTTCAAGACAGCAGCAGCCATGTTCTCCATCCTAATTCCAAGATCCCAGAGAAACACTCTGGTAGGCCCAGCTTACTCAGGTGTCCACCTGGTCCAATCACTAGTGACCAGGATGGGACATCCGCAGCTACACACACGGCTATTTCTCACCATGACCTTGTTTATAGGGGAACCAGACACCAGAAAACAGGGGCTAGGAAGAAAAGGCAACTCCTGTCCATTAAAATCAGGAAGAAGGAGAACCATTCTTGAGAAAGTAGCTTCAGAAAGACAGAAAGTATATAATTATAAATATGTCCTCTGAAAAGAATGGATGATAAGAACACATTATTTGGGAAGGAATGAAATGGCAGAACCACTTCACAGTTACTCTCTTGAATCTCCCTACACATCACCCTGTGTGTACCTCTGTTGCCAAGTCCTGTCAGTTCTACCAAGTCCTGTCAATTCTATCTCCTACATCTTTCATGAAATAGCTCCCTCCTCACCACCTCCATCGCCTCGGCTCTTACTTTACTTTCTCTAGTCTGGACTCTTACAACAGCCTCCTAACTGGCCTCCATGCCTCCAGTCTCATCTTGTCCTGATCATCCATCACACCGTGGCCTCCAAATGATCCTTCTTACAAACATACAATCCTGTTGCTTCCCTGCTTAAAACTCTTCAAAGGCCCCCATCACCTTCCAAATTTCCTTGATGTGGCATCAGCCTCATCTACTCTCTTTCCTTCTCAGACACGAGAACTTCTCCCCATCCCATCCCACCAACAATCTATGCTTACGTGTCCCCTAAAGCTGTGGTCCCCAACCCCTGGGCCTCAGACCAGTACCGGTCCGTGGCCTGTTAGGAACCGGCCGCACAGGTGGAAGTGAGCTGTGGGCGAGCCAGCCAAAGCTTTGTCTGGATTTACAGCTGCTCCCCATCGCTTGCACCGCCACCTGAGCTCCGCCTCCTGTCAGATCAGCGGCATTAGAGTCTGCATTATGGTGAGTTGTATAATTATTTTGCTGTCTACATTACAATATAATAATAATAGAAATAAAGTGCACAATAAATGTAATGCACTTGAATCATCCTGAAACCATCCCCCCAACCACAAAAATTGCCTTCCATAAAAGCAGTCCCTGGTGCCGAAAAGGTTGGGGACAGTTTTGTCCTAAAACATTTGCTCTCTCCAGTCCCTCTGCCTAGGGTGCCCTTCCCATCCATTATCTCTGCCTGGTGATACTACCTACCCTTCAAGGTCCAGTTCAATGTCTTCACTTCCTCTGGGATGCCTCCACATTGCATCCATTTTTAGCTCTGGATACATCTGTTCCCCTGCCGTGTTCTTTCAGGGCAGTAACCATGCTCATGTATCTTCTAATCCCCCGTCTCAAGTCTAGGTCCTGACCCACACTAGGAATCAACAAATGCTTAAGGAAGGCAGGAAGGAAGGAGGGAGGGAGGGAAGATGGAAAGAAGGGAGGGAGAGAAAAAAGAAAGAAGGAAGGCAGGAGAAGGAAGGAGAAGAAAGGGAAGGGAAGGGAAGGAGGAAGGGAGGGAAGGAGGCAGGGAGGAAAGAAGCAAGGAAAGAAGGATGGAGGGAGGGAGGGAGGGAGGGAGAAAGGAAGGACTAAGGGAAGAGCCAAGGGCTTGAAGTTTTAACACTTGTTTTCTTCACATTGGGTAGCACATACAGATTCTCCTAACTACCCGAAGACTGCAAGTCTTAGCAGACAGCTTTCACGGGTCAGCCACCCTTGCAGTGGGTGGGACGTTGCGGGTGTAGGGGGTGAGGTTGCTTTAGCTGTGTTTTATCAG
The DNA here is from genome assembly GCA_028533085.1 of Varecia variegata. Lineage (NCBI taxonomy): Eukaryota > Metazoa > Chordata > Mammalia > Primates > Lemuridae > Varecia > Varecia variegata. Next base: position 7,213 of record JAQIFY010000668.1, read on the forward strand.
TGATTCATTACCAGAATCTTGTGAGTCGGGTGGGGTTAATGTTGGGGTTCATTAGGATCACAGTGTAACAACTGGGTAAATTTGATGACATTTTGCCATTTTGGATACTTTTTGTACTTATTTTAAATCTTAAATGCTGTCTTCCTCCTGATTCAAATGAATCTACAGAACACTGGCATCTACTGGCTATTATTAATTATTTTATCTTGAATCACAAATTTTCTACTCACTTCTCTCTCAAGCTTCGGGATCAGTTTAACTGACAAGTAGCTTGAGCCTGATATTGCAATGGGAGATGATGAAAAACTTCAGACTGTTTTCAGACTGATGAAAAACAGTTTCAGTCTGCAACTACTTATCTGTGTGAATTAGGATTTTCTCAATACTATGTAACCAGAAGAGAAGACAGAGGGAAACCAGAAGCTGCACCGATGGAAGGCTACAGCTGTCATGCTGCTTGTCTGGCAGGCCAGTGGAGCCTATTTAGGCCTGATGGTGTTGTAAGAAATGGAACAATATGGGACAGATGTGGGATAGCAGTGTGGCAAGGGTTCCCTTACGTGGGAGGTGATGGGCCCTTGAGCACTGGCATGGCCTTTCCATGAGCACCTGTGGCCTGGCTGGTTTCTGACTACCCGTGGGCTGCACTGACCACTGAACTTGAGTAAGCCTCTGTGAGAACCCACGACCTCAGTCTCCTCCCTTGTTTCCTTGTTCCATGCATAGCTTCTGCTCCGCTTGTTTGCTTTCCTTAGTCAAGCAAAGTTCAACCTGTCCAAGTCATCATTCTTACCAATCTTTGTACCCATTCTGGACTTCACAATCTGGCCAGAATCATCTAGAACAATTTATTGTTCTGTCTGCCTAGTCACTTTCCACCCCCGTGTCTCTGGGCATTGTTCTTCTCCCCACCCCCTCCATTCACATGAACACCACAAACACCACAGGAGCAATCATTTCACACATGCCTTGAACTTTAGCCATGACTGACCTAGACATGGGCTATCCCTTCAGATAGGACAATCCCAGCTCCTGGACTAATCGATTTCTTCTAGAATTTTTGGAAATGGGCCTGGGAGAAAAAAAATCTATCTCTATTTGAATGGCTGAACTTGGGCTTGTAAAATCCAGAAACTATGGGTGTGCATGTTTCCCATGATGTGGACTGGAAAGTGAAGAAAGCTGTTCTGCAACAAGAGAGAGCGGAGATTGTCAAAATAATGCTGAAGAGTGGAGATGAGACTTGGAGAAAGAATCCAGAGGAACTTTACATTCTGAACCACGTTCCTCATAAATCTCAGTGGCATTTCTGTCCTAGAATTCCACAAGATTGCCCTAAGTCCCAATAATGAATGTCCAAATTTTGCCTTGGCTAAGCTAAGGTTTCTACAAATTCCAAGCAAAGAATTCTCATGAATATATACATTGAGAACCCCAATTTCAAGATCTTTATCCATCAGAATTGCCTCATTTTCTCATTAACTTTACAATTAGTTCAATACATTTGAATTTATATAAATGAAATATCTATCAATGTGGAGGCTTTCAGCCTCCTGGTTTGCCCTCTCATTGTCAATTAGTCTTCTACTGATAGACATTTGAGTGGTTTCCATTTTCTTGTAATTACAAATAGAGCTGCATAGGTATGCCTTGTACCTGCATCTTTTCATATTTTTGCCACTGTATCTCTGTGATATCTAGAAGTAGGATCACTCCTACATAACTAGTGGGAATGCAAAATGGTATAGCCACTTTGGAAAACATTTTGTCAGTACCTCATAAAGTTTAACATGCAGTACATTTACAATATGACCAGCAATCCCTTTCCTACATATTCACTCAAGAGAAATGAAAACATATCTACACAAAACTTGTCTATACCTGAACATTTATAGAGGCTTTATTCATTACTACCAAAAATTGGAAACGACTCAAGTGTTCTCCAACTGGTGGATAAATTTTGATTCATCTATACAATGGAATGCTACCCAGCAACAAAAAGGAACAAACTTCTGATACCCTACAACATGGATGAATTTCAAATGAACCATGCTAAAGAAAAAAAGCCATATTTTAAAAAACTACATACTCTGTGATTCCATTTATATGACATTCTCAAAAAGGCAATGTTACAGGGACAGAGAACAGACCAGTGGTTGCCAGGGCCTAGGACAAGGAAATGGTTTGATTACATGGGAGCAATGTGTGTGAATTTCTTGGGTCTATGTCTTGATTGTGGTGCAGTTACACAACTATATGTGTTGGTCAAAACTCATGGAATTATACACTAAAAAGAGTAAATTTTACTATGTGTAAATGATACCTCAATAAGCCTGACTAAAAAAAAAAAAAATCTGTACAAGTAATTTTGCTAGGTAGTGCCCCAATCCCCTCTGTGGCAGGCTAATTAATGGCCCCCATAGATATCCAGATCTTAATTCCTGGAACCTGTGGGTGATACCTTATTTGGCAGAAGGATTTCGCAGATGTGATTAAGTCAAGAATCTTGAGATGGGCAAAGTATCCTGGACTATCCAGGTGAGCCCTAAATGTAATCATAAGCATCCTAACAGAGGGGAGGCAGAAAGCGATTTAGCCATGGAAGAGAAGGCAATACGAAGGCAGAACAGAGAGAGATTTGAAGACGCTATGTTGCTGGCCTTGAAGGCCAAGGAAGGAGCCACGTGCCAAGGGAGGCAAGGAATGAAACTCTAGAAGGTGGGAAAGGAGCGGAAGCAGATTTCCCCTGGGGCCTGAAGAGGGAGCGCGGCCCTGCCCACACCTTCGTTTCAGCCCAGTAACACTTCTGACCCCCAGAACTTTAAGAGAATAGTTTGTGTTGTTTTAAGTCACCAAGTTAGTGGTAATTTGTTACAGGAGCAATAGGAAACTAATGTACCCTCCACAAGGGTTGTACTGTTTTACGGTCTCACCAGAAATGGAAGGCATGTCCTTTTCTTAAGAATGAGGAAACATTTCCCAGAAGGCCAGGCAGCCATCCCCTCATATCTCATTGGTCAGAACAGTGTCACATGCCCATTCCTAAACCAATCACTGGCAAGAGTAATGCGTCTTCCTCCTAAACCCCTGTCCCGGAGGCTGCACTCTTCTCTCCGAGCCGCTCAACTGCCCGATCCTGAGCGAGATCAGTGTTCTGCTCTCAAGGAAGGAGAAGGGCATAGTTTTGGGTTGTTAACCAGTGGTGCCTACCTCAAAATTTATTTGCAAGAAGAAAAAAAAGTTTTTCAGTTTAACATACATTTATAAAAGTTAAAAACCCTTGGACTAGACCCCCTGAGGGACCGTCAGCTGTGGCCTCCCAGGCCAGGCCTTTCCCCTGTCTAGCACCGTCGGGCTCCTCCCTCCTATTTCCCCCTTTTTCTAGAGGAGGCAGAACCCAGCTGAGCTCTGGTTGTGAGTCATCAAGGTTAACTGAGGCGCTATGAACACTCAGGCCATCTTCCAGAAAAATATCTTCCTTGCAAGTACTGACTCAAGCCCTATTAAGTGAAAATTTTGTTTTCTCTCTTTTAGCTTTTCTCTGACATACTAGCCTTGAATTTTAAAGCTGCAAAAGGCCATTGGAGCAGTAATAATAATGACGGTAAGTGCAACAGCTAATTATTTATGATGCTCATTTATTGAGCATTTGCTAGGTTCCAGGCACTTTGTATTTATTATCACAGTTAATCCTCAGGTCTCCTTGATGATGGAAATAATATAATGCCTGTCTAATAGATTCTGAAACCCAAGAAAAGAAAGGACGAGTTGCTGGCTATAGAATTCAAACCAAGATCTGAAAAGACGCCAAAGTTTATGCTCTCAAACACCCTAAAGTCCAAAACCTTTCATTCTACAGATGACAATGTGGGTTGAGGGGACAGTGGGGAGGCATAAGCATTTTGCTCAGTTCTGTGACTAGTGAGTGGCTGAGCAAATGACTGCTCCCTCTAGGGCAGCAAGCAGCTTGCATTAGCTTTTCTGTCCTTCACGGAATCAAATATTTATATCATGCAACTGAGTTTACTAAGAGTATCTGTCTTTTTTGCAGAATCAGAGCAATGGACACCTTTTGCGTTGTGATTTTTCCCATTTATCTGGCATTGTTGGAGGATAAAAATGAAAAGAATTACTATAACATGAAAAGTGCTTCACAGTTTATAAAATTCTTTCTCTCATATGATCCTTGCTACAGCTCTGTGAAGCAGTAAGTTATCCAACTTCACAGATGTGGAAACTAAGGCCCAAAGAGGTGACATTACCTGCCCAAGGTCTCACAGATCATTAAATGACATAGTCACAATCAAAACCTGCGGGGAAAGCTTGTTGGCTATGAGGATCTGACATCCAAAGACTATAGTCCTGTCACAGGAATAGTCCTATGAATTTTAGACTCATAAAATTCATAAAACTTAGGTTTTTCAAGTTAAAAACCCTAAGTAACATTTTGATTGGCTGAGGTTTGTTTTTGTGTGTTCGTTTGTTCAGCTGAAATCTTTCACTGAATCAATTCATTTATGGAGGAATGACATTTTTATTATCTCAGGTCTTCCCATCCTTCATCTTTTATGCCTCCAAGGAGAATCTGATGTTTTTTCTTCATGGAGACATTTTGCATTTCTTGCTGAGTTTATTTTTTTACAAATTGCCTTTGTAGCTAAGTTGAATAACATCTTTGGTTCTGTTATGCTTTTTTTCCTAATTGATTAATATTACATTATTTTTATTTCCAGTTAGTAACTTGATACTTGGTTGAACTTTCTTGTTTCCAAGAGCTTTTCGGTTAATTGTCTTCAGTTTTCAGGCTAGAATTATACCATCTGCAAATATTTTAAAAAGCAAAACAAAACCTGCTCTCCTGCTTCCACCACGAGTGCTCTTTTTACCACATGACACTGCATTTCCCCACAACTCTGCATTTTCCAGATGACTAAATGGCTCCTTAAATGCCAAAATATTTAGAAACATAGCTGCCTGAGCTGGAAGTCTTTCTCAAGTGAATGACAATGTACAGCAAACACTTGTACAACACACCCCTCCCCTATCTTTTGGTCACAGCCCCTCACTTTCTTCTGGGGAACTGCCCCTCCCTGACACCATGAGGTCCTAGCAAGACTGTCCATCACTTGATCCCACTCACATGCCTCCAAATAGACCCCAGTCCCACCACGGGCCAACCTAACTGATTCTTCCAAGAATTTGTATCTTAAGAGAAGGGACACTTGGCCAGAAGGACATCTAGAGGCAGACCCTAAGGAGATGTCCAGGAATTTTTGCCTGGGGCTGCCCTGATTTCTATCCCTCCCAAGGGCTGATTGTTCAAGTTCTCTTTTGATTCCAGGATCTACCTAATATCTTTTCAATACATTCTCTTTCTTTGCTTAGGTTTGCTTCTGTTACAAATGATGCAGATATCAGCACCTAAGAGTTGGTTGCACACAATAGACTCTGTTATGGGTTGCATTGTCCCCCACTCCCCAAAATATGTGAAGTCCTAACCCTTAGAATTTCCGAATGTAATCTTATATGGACATAGGGACTTTACAGAGTTAATCAAGTTTAATGAGATTGTCAGGCTGGGCGCTAACCAATGTGACTGGTGTGATTAAAAAGGGGAATTTGGCCACAGAGACAGACACTCACAGAGGGAAGACAATGTGGAGACACACAAGAAGAAAGCCATGTCAAGACAGAGAATTAGAGTGAGGCAGCTACAAACCAAGAAACCTGTCTTCTCCCTTCTTACCAGCTAGAACCTGGATGTGAGGGCAGACCACCTTCTTCTATGTGGAGAAATGCATGACAAAGGAGCAAAGCTGCCCTGCTGCCCTGGACCACACCCTGCAGGGGGAAATAGGCTTCCCTAGTTTGTCTTTTTATTGCAGGAGCTTAGCTTTTCCTCTAACTGATCCATGGTTCTTGAGCGGAGATAGGGAGTGAGACACCGAGAATCCTAATCGCCTTCTAGAATGGGAACCAGCAGCCCATGGAACACAGTGGTTAATTAATCTCTTTTGGTCACTTGGGACTTTGGACAAGTTGAAGCCAAAACTTTAACCACCTAAAAGGGAGATGAGAGATTGAAACCAGTAGGGTGGCTGCTTCTGAAAGCATCAGGTATCTTAAACTGGGAGAATGACAAGCTCTAGTCCTGAGATGTTTACCACAAGGCACAGACTGAAACTCAGGACTTTTCTGTGGCAAGGTGAAAAATTTTCACCATGGGTTTGAGATTGTTGAAGCCATGTTAGATTCAAGGAGTTGCTGAATTTCAATGTCAGCCAAATACATGACTTTGCCAACTTTCTTTTAGGGAAGGATGGTGCTATCCGGAGCTTGTGGAGGACTTGAAGTATCCTACCACTAACCGTCTCCAGTCTGCAGTCTCTCCTGCACACCTCCCTCTTGTGGAGAAGGAAGTTATTAGGTCATTAAATATGAAATGTCCGATTTCTAATCAAAAGTTTAGTTTATTATATCTCAAACAAGAGGCAGTACAATTAATCAAAGTATGAGCCTAAACTATCGACACAGCTTTGCCATCTTAACAGTAGCTGTTTATGCCAGCAGGGAAGAAGCCTGGAGAGCGAGTGGTGATGAAATCGTGAAAGGTGTTTTCCACAGCTTGTTGAGAATGGAATATTTTTCCTTGCAAGAAGTGATCCAAAGCCTGGAAGAAGTGTTAGTCAGTTGGTGCAAGGTCTGGGGAATACGGTGGATGACAGAGTTTCCAAGTCCAGCCACTGCAGTTTGAGCAGCATTGTTGGTGTGAAACGTAATTGAGTGTTGTCTTACAAGAGGATTGGCCTCTCTGTTGACCAATCTCGGCTGCTTAATCGCGAGCATTCTCATCATTTCATCCAACTGGTTGCGGTAGACATCTGCTATAATAGATTGACCAGATTTCATGAACCTGTAGTGGATAATACCAGCGCTGGACCACCAAACAGACACCATTAGCTTTCTCTGATGAATATTCTGTTTTAAATTATGTTTCGGTACTTCACCTTTTCCAACCATTGTGCCGAACACTTGCAACTATCAAAAGGAATCCATTTTTTATCACATGTAACAATATGATGTAGAAATGGTTCACCTTTATGTTGTGACAGTAAAGAAAGGCAAACTTCGAGACTATTTCTCTTCTGATGCTCGTTTAATTCATGCAGTACCCATCTATCCAGCCTCTATACTTTGCCAATTTGTCTCAAATGGTCCGATATTGTTGGAATATTAATAGTAACATCAAACCTTGCTGCTAATTCACCTGTAGGTTGAGATGGATTTGCTTCCACTACAGCTTTCAGCTCATCATTATCCACTTTGGTCTCAGGTCACCCATGTGGCTCATTTGCAAGATTAAAATCACCAGAACAGAACTTCTCAAGCCATGGACATACTGTGCATTCATTAGCCACATCCTTCCCAAACACTTCATTGACATTTTGAGCTGTCTGTGCTGCATTGGTTCCAGGATGGAGCTCATATTCTAAAATAACACAAATTTTGGACTTATCCATGGTTTCACAAAAATTGCTCTAAAAAAATTTGAAAGGTAATCACAAGCCAAACCGTGCATTTCAAAGAATGAGGACGTACCTTCATAATAAAAATAAAACAAGAAGTGTCGGCCGGGCGCGGTGGCTCACGCCTGTAA
>JAQIFY010006680.1:0-10121 GCA_028533085.1 Varecia variegata
AACTCCTGAGCTCGAGCGATCCTCCCGCCTCGGCCTCCCAGAGTGCTGGGATGACAGGCGTGAGCCACCGCGCCCGGCCAGAACCTTGGTTTTGCAGCGTGACAGTCCCGGGTGCTGTCTTCCTTAGTCCTGGCCACACCCCTACCGTGTGGGACTCCTGAGCCCATTGTACAGATGAGGAAACCGAGGCTCCGTGCAGGCTGTGATCTGGCCTGGCCTCGCATCCAATCAGGACTCCCCTGCGGGGGCTGGGAAGGCCTCCTGGGGTGGCGCACCTGACTGCCACACCCCTGTCCCACAGTGTCACTGACCTCCAGCACGGTGGGGCCGGGCGGGCAGGTTGTGCACTCGGAGACCACAGAGGTCGTGCTCTGCGGGGATCCCCTTGGCGGGTTCGGCCTCCAGCTCCAAGGTGGCATCTTTGCCACCGAGACCCTGTCGTCCCCACCCCTGGTGCGCTTCATCGAGCCCGACAGCCCGGCTGAGAGGTGAGCCCGCTGCCCTCCCCTCCCCTCTGGGCCTCCCACTCCCTCCAGGGCAGCCAGGGAAACTGAGTCACCCCACCAAGCCCCGACTTCGCCAGCGTATCTCACTTAACCATCACGGCAACCCCCCTCTCCAGCCCCGTTTCGCACCCGAGGCTCAGAGAAGGTGGTTCATCCACCCAGAGTCACACAGCTCTTTTTTTTTTTTCTTTTTATTTTGAGACAGAGTCTCTCTCTGTCGCCCGGGCTAGAGTGCCGTGGCGTCAGCCTTGCTCACAGCAGCCTCCAACTCCTGGGCTCAAGCGATCCTCCTGCCTCAGCCTCCCGAGTAGCTGGCACTACAGGCATGCGCCAGCACGCCCGGCTAATTTTTCTTATTTTTTGTACAGATGGGGTCTTGCTATATTGCCCAGGCTGGTCTCAAACTCTTGGCTTTAAGAGATCCTCCTGCCTCAGCCTCCTGAGTAGCTGGGGCTACAGGCATGCGCCACCACGCCCGGCTAATTTTTCTCTCTATATATTTTTTAGCTTTCCATACAATTTCTTTCTATTTTTAGTAGAGATGGGGTCTCGCTCTTGCTCAGGCTGGTCTTGAACTCCTGACCTCGAGCGATCCTCCCGCCTTGGCCTCCCACAGTGCTGGGGTGACAGGCGTGAGCCACCGGGCCAGGCCCACACAGCTCTTAAGTGTCATCCTCGAGACATGAACCCCTGTCTGGCTGAAGTCAGAGACCTCTGGCTATATGTGTTCTAAGAAACTGAGAAACTGAGGCTCAGCAGGGCCACAAGCGCTTAGCCAGGGCCGTGTGACAAATTGAGGACACGCAGCCAGCTTGGGGGGCAGCGCTGACAGTCACAGCTCAGGCCGGGAGGTGGGGGTCCACGCTGTCCCCCAGTGCAGTTGTCATCGAGCCTCTTCTCTCTGCTGGGGGTCAGGTGTGGGCTGCTGCAGGTGGGGGACCGGGTCCTGGCCATCAACGGTGTTGCCACCGAAGACGGCACCATGGAGGAGGCCAGCCAGCTGCTGCGGGACGCGGCAATGGCTCGCAAGGTCGTGCTGGAGATCGAGTTTGACGTGGCAGGTGAGTGACGGCCGGAGCTTCCTGCTGGCACCTGGGGACCGGGCACCTGTCCTTTCTCGATCCTGCCCTGTCTGGCGCAAACGCCTCCATCCCTCCCCCTCTTCTCCTGGGGACAAGTGCAGCTCACGTTTTTGCACGCCGATGGCAGGAAGGCTGGGGAGGAAGGAGGTCCCCGTGCTAGAGTTGACGCGGTGACTTTTGCCGCCATGGGACAGGACCTAGTGAGGACAGGCAGGGTGACGAGCTGGAAATACCCAAGCTCCCTCTCTGTGTGGCTCAAAGACCCCAGAGCTCCGTCCTCCCTCGGTTTCCCCACCTAGAAAACGGTGGCTGGAATCTTCTTGCTGCGGGACACTTGTTTGAATTAGGGGACACAAATGGCTTGAAAAGACCCAACCGAGACCCGGCACGCAGTAGGTGCTCAGTAAACCTTTGCGGCCAAAGGTCCTGACTCCGCCCTGCCCGGGGCAGGTGTCTCGTTCCGAGACTGTCTGTACCCCGTGCCTCAGTTTCCCCATCTGTCAGGGTGAAGACGCGGGATGGGGTTGGGAGGGTGAATTTTGGAGGGGCTGGGGCTCCCCGAGGCTCCTCCCTTGGGTCTCACGTCGGTCCCCGTCTGTCTGTACCCAGAATCCGTGATCCCGAGCAGTGGCACCTTCCACGTGAAATTGCCCAAGCAGCGTGGCGTGGAGCTGGGCATCACCATCAGCTGTGAGTCCCCCGGCCGGCCACGTCCCCACCTGCCACCCGGGTGCAGGGGCAGGACCCTGGGTGTCGGGGGGACCCCCGTAAGGCAACGCTGCACGTCCCCGGGCAAGATCCCAGCTTCTTCCCAAAGCCTCAGTTTCTCATTCTGCACCACGGTGGGTCCCCTGGCCCTCGTGGGTCCCCCGGCGGGGGCGTGAGGTGTCGTCGGGGACAGAGGTTTGTAAGGTGCCACACGCATGGGCTGGGCTTGGTGGTGTGTCTGCCTCTGTGTCCCCAGAGCCTCAAAGAGGCTAAGAACACAGTAGGCGCTTAATGCATGTCTGCCGAAGAAAGGGAGGGACGCAGGGGGAAAAGGGAAACAGAACTCGTGCAAGAACGGGGAGGGCACCCATGTCACTCGCAGTAAAAGCAGAACCCGTCTCAGCCCCCACGAGGCCCTGTGTGACAAGGTCCCCGGACACTGCTCGGTGACAGCTGGCCCCCGCTGCTCCTCCTGCCCCCAGCCCCAGGCGGAGGTCGTGGAGGGGTGCGGGGGGGGGCTCACGACCTCTTTGCCCCCCAGCAGCCAGCAGGAGGCGGGGGGAGCCCCTCATCATCTCCGACATCAAGAAGGGCAGCGTGGCGCACAGGTAGGGCTGCCCGGGCGCGGGGACGTGGCCGGCGGGGCTGGGTCTGGCGCCTGCACGCGCCCCCGGCTCCTTCCGTCCCCCGGCCCCCTCCTCTCGCAGGACGGGCACCCTGGAGCCGGGGGACAAGCTGCTGGCCATCGACAACATCCGCCTGGACAACTGCCCCATGGAGGACGCCGTGCAGATCCTGCGGCAGTGCGAGGACCTGGTGAAGCTGAAGATCCGGAAGGACGAGGACAACTCGGGTACGGCCCCTGGCACCTCTGAGGGTCACCACCTGGCGCTGGGGTTTCCCAGGCTGCGGCTCAGGGCTCCCCCTGCTGCAGGGGTTTCCCAGGCTGCGGCTCAGGGCTCCCCCTGGTGCAGGGGTTTCCCAGGCTGCGGCTCAGGGCTCCCCCTGCTGCAGGGGTTTCCCAGGCTGCGGCTCAGGGCTCCCCCTGGCGCTGGGGTTTCCCAGGCTGCGGCTCAGGGTTCCCCCTGTCGCTGGGGTTTCCCAGGCTGCGGCTCAGGGCTCCCCCTGCTGCAGGGGTTTCCCAGGCTGCGGCTCAGGGCTCCCCCTGCTGCAGGGGTTTCCCAGGCTGCGGCTCAGGGCTCCCCTTGGTGCAGGGGTTCCCAGGCTGCGGCTCAGGGCTCCCCCTGGTGCAGGGGCCTGGGGGTGTCACCTCCTGGCCCCCCACCCCGTGACGGGTGCCCCCCTCTTGCAGACGAGCTGGAGACCACCGGGGCCGTCAGCTACACCGTGGAGCTCAAGCGCTACGGGGGTCCCCTGGGCATCACCATCTCGGGCACGGAGGAGCCCTTTGACCCCATCATCATCTCAGGGCTCACCAAGCGTGGTCTGGCGGAGAGGTGGGCTGCGGGATTTGGGGGGACACAGGCTGGGCCCCCGGGGAGCAGGTGCTGGGCTTTGGGACCAGCCACCCTGGGTGGTGACGTCTGTTCCGCTCCGAGAGAGACCCTGGGCTGGTCACCTCCCCTCTGAGCCTCAGGTCCCGACTGTAAAATGCTAAAATACGAGTCCCAGCCCCGGTCCCCAGGTAAGTGCCGGGTCCAGGTGTGTTCATCTCTCTGCTGCCTCCCAACCTGTGTTTCTGGAAGGTGAGCACTGGGATGCTTTTGGGAGCACCTACTGTGTGCTGGATCTTGCAGGCTGGTCCCACCAGGGTCCTGTGGCATTGGGAGGTCTGCCCCTGCTGTCCCCTGCCCCAGGCAGTGTCCCTGAGGCTGTGGCCACAGAGGGACTGCAAGGAGGGAGATGTCCCAGCTCTGCCCCAGGCTGTCTAGTCTGGCGGTCACAGGTGGGGCGGGAGAGCGGGAGAGATTCAAGGCTTGAGGCTCAGGTGGGACATCCCTGGTCCCAGAGCGCGCCCTGCTGGACGTCACACAGAATGCACAGGTTAGCACTGGACCCTGCTTATTCCAAATGTCACCGTGCGCTCCGCCATCCTGGGTGCTGGGGACCCACACACAGCTCCCCCTGCCCTCACCGGGCTGCCGTAGCTGAAATAGAATTCCAGCTGCAAATTTAATCGCAAACTGTCTAGCAGTCGTCACATTCAAAAAATAAAAAGGGGCCGGGAGTGGTGGCTCACGCCTGTCATCCCAGCACTCTGGGAGGCTGAGGTGGGAGGATCGCTCGAGGTCAGGAGTTCGAGACCAGCCTGAGCAAGAGCGAGACCCCATCTCTACTAAAAATAGAAAGAAATTATCTGGACAACTAAAAATATATATACAAAAAAATGAGCCGGGCATGGTGGCGCATGCCTGTAGTCCCAGCTACTCGGGAGGCTGAGGCAGGAGGATCGCTTGATCCCAGGAGGTTGAGGTTGCTGTGAGTGAGGCTGACGCCACGGCACTCTAGCCCAGGCAACAGAGTGAGATTCTATCTCAAAAAATAAATAAATTAATTTAAAAAAAAAAGAAACACAATCCATCTTATACATATTTACTTCAATGTGTAATCAATATAAAATTATTAACAGAATATTTTATATATTTTTTTCATACTACACCTTCAGAATCTGGTGTGTATCTTATACATTTTTATTCATTCATCCCTCAATTATAATTGGATGATTAAACAAATATTATCACCTCCCCTCCCCGAGCCTCAGTTTTCCCATCTGTGCGATGGGTTTGCTTATGACTGTGCTCAGGGAAGTTAAGACACTGGCCCAAGGGCACACAGCACGGATTTGGCAGCTGGTATGTGGGAATCCAGCCGTTCTCAAAACTCGTGGTGGACGCTGGATCCAGAACCGAACTTTAGAGTCAGGCAGGACAATCCCCTCCCAGGTTCTAGACTTGATACCTCTAGTAATACAACCCAAGGTTATACTTACTTTTTTATTGTTAGCTGGGTGTAACTAGGGTCAGCCAGGCTGCCCCTGGGTTCCCCGTGGGCAGACACCTCTCTGAGGCCCTGAGGGTCCAGCTCTGATTCTCTGCCCTGTGCCCCCTCCTCAGGACCGGTGCCATCCACGTGGGTGACCGCATCCTGGCCATCAACAGCGTTAGCCTCAAGGGCCGGCCGCTGAGCGAGGCCATCCACCTCCTGCAGGTGGCTGGGGAGACCGTCACGCTGAAGATCAAGAAGCAGCTAGACCGTGAGCTTCGCTGCATGCCCCGGGGGGCCACATGAGGCTCAGAGAGGGCGATGACGAGCCTAAGGTCACACAGCACTGTGGAGGTGCTCGTGTTTGTGTTGTGTGGCCGTCCCCACTGTCCTCTGAGTGTGTTCCCATGCGCCCACGTGTAGCAGAAGGAACCCACGTTTTGGGGTCTTCCTTCTAATCCGGGCTCCACTGCGCCCACCGAGTGACCTTGGCTGTGTTGTTTGGCATCCCCCGAGCCTCAGTTTCCCCATCTGTGCAATGGGTTTGCTTATGAATGTGCTATAGCCCGCATCACCCGTGAGTCCCCAGACTGGGCTGAAATGGGGACGCTGAGGCTCTGGGAGTCCCTCTGTGTCTCTGAGGTCCCCCTTCTCCTCCCAGGGCCCCTGCTACCCCACAAGTCGGGCAGCCTCAGCGAGGCCAGCGACGCAGAGGACGACCCCGCGGAGGCCCTGAAGGGAGGCCTCCCGGCAGCGCGCTTCTCGCCCACCGTGCCCAGCGTGGACAGTGCCGTGGAGTCTTGGGACGGCTCGGCCACGGAGGGCAGCTTTGGGGGCCCAGGTAACACCGTGGGGACAGGGCCGGCCCAACTGCCGGGCCTCTGAACGGGGCTGTCCCCTCTGCCCCTTCCTCCTTCGTGCCCTCCTCTCCTGGCTGGCTCTGGGCCATCCCTTGGGGACACTTCCGTTGGCCACTCGGGGGTTCCTTGCTCCTCAGAGCACAGACTGCAGACTGGGACCCACGGCCCCAGCCACGCTGGCTACTCACATTCCCAGCCCCCTCGCTCCTAGCCTGGTGCCCGGCACACAGTAGGTGCACGGCACACAGTAGGTGGTCGACACACAGTAGGTGGTCGACACACAGTACATGTGCTGCACACAGTAGGTGGTCGACACACAGTAGGTGCATGGCACACAGTAGGTGGTCGGCACACAGTAGGTGCACAGCACATAGTAGGTGCTCGACACACAGTAGGTGCCCGGCACACAGTAGGTGGTCGAAACACAGTACATGTGCTGTACACAGTAGGTGGTCGGCACACAGTAGGTGCCCGGCACACAGTAGGTGGTCGGCACACAGTAGGTGCCCGGCACACAGAAGGTGCACGGCACACAGTAGGTGCACGGCACACAGTAGGTGGTCGACACACAGTAGGTGGTCGACACACAGTAGGTGCCCAGCACACAGTAGGTACATGGCACACAGTAGGTGCTCGACACACAGTACATGTGCTGCACATAGTAGGTGCGCGGCACACAGTAGGTAGTTGACACACAGGAGGTGCTCGGCATACAGTAGGTACATGGCACACAGGTGGTCGACACACAGTAGGTGGTCGACACATAGGTGGTCAACACACAGTAGGTGCACGGGACATAGTAGGTGCACGGGACACAGTAGGTACACACCACATAGTAGGTACACGCCACACAGTAGGTGGTCGACACACAGTAGGTGGTCAGCACACAGTAGGTGCTCGACACACAGTAGGTGCCTGGCACACAGTAGGTGGTCAGCACACAGTAGGTGCACGGCATACAGTAGCTGCCCCGCACACAGTAGGTGCACGGCACACAGAAAGTGTTCAGCACATAGTAGGTGCACGGCACACAGTAGGTGCTCAACCGACGTTCACCCAGTTGAGGACGGGAAGGCACAAAGCCCCCTCCCATCCCCTGCTGCTGCAAGACCTGGCTTGGGGCGGACCTGTGGTGGCCTCGGGGACCCAGAGCCACGGACGTCCCCATGGCCCAGGGCAGGATCTAGCAGAGTGACACATTCCGGGGGGTCTCGGTGGCTCCCACTGTCCCCACTCACTGCCCGGCTGCCCCCCGATGGGTCCCCAGGGCTGGACTGCGGAGCTCCCAGGGACAGGAGGGAGGAGGGTCCGGACGCCAAACGTCCCTCTCTGGCGGGGCGGTGGCCAAGCCCAGGGGACAAGGCACCTGAATTTCTGCAGGAAGAGCCGGAGATCTGGGGGGGTCCTGGGCTCTCGGGGGGCGCCGGGTCGTCACACAGGCCCAGAGAGGAGCCAAGACCTATCTGGGGTGACCCAGCGCGGCGGGAGGGAGGACAAGGTGACAACACGCAGAATGCAGATGCCCCCTCTCCCCACCCGCCAGGTTCCTACACTCCGCGGACGACAGCCCGGGGCGTGACCCCCCAGGAGTGGCGGCCCAGCCGGCTGAGGAGCAGCCCCCCACCCACCGAGCCCCAGAGGACGGGCTACACCCCGGCCCCTGCCAAGGAAAGCTTCCCGGAGGAGGAGGAGGAGGAAGAGGAGGAGGAGGATTGGGAGCCACCCACGAGGTCTGTGGTGGGAGGACCGTGGAGGAGGGGGAGGCGGTCGTAGTCACGTGGCTGGGACGGGTGAGGGTGGCCGGTCCCCGTGCCAAAGCGCTGGGGACTGTGGAGAGATGCTGTTGCCCGTCTGGCCCCGGATGCCCCCTCCCATCCAAAGATCAGGCGGTTGCTTGTGCCCAGAATACCTTTCAACCTCCATCTCTCCTGAAAAACTCCTATGCATCCCTCAAAACCCAGCCCAAATTACTCTGCCTCTGGGACGCTTCCTCGACTTTCCCAGGCAGGAGGAGTTCCTCCCTCCCTCCTCCGGTACCCACAGCTGCTCCTGCAGGCCTCCTGGTGGCACTGTCCCCCTCGGGTCTACCCGGTTAATCACTTGGCCGTCATCTCTTCCGTGTGGCACCTCTAGCTCAGGGCCAGGCCCTCGCACGTCTCCATCCGCGTGTGTGTGTCCTAGCTGGTTCCAGCTCTGTCCCTGTCCCCGTCCCACGGTGCCATGTGTCTGGGCGGGGGGCCGGGGCTGTCCTCGGGGGGCTATACCATTGGATCTCCTGTCTGTCTGTCTGTCCGTCTGTCTCTCTTCTCAGGCGTCCTGTGTCACCGCTGTCCACCCCGTCTCATCTACCCCTGTTCTAACCGGTCACCGGCAGTCCTGGTCGCCCTTAACTGCGTCTTCCCCTAGTCTGTGTCGCCAACCACTGCCCCGGGGGCCCCAAAACTACCACCGAGGACGCCCGCCCGCCCGCCCGCCTTTCCACCCTCTGGTCCCTTGAGCGTGACGCTGGTCCCCCCGGGGGCTCCGAAGACGCCTCAGGAGACCCCAGCCCGCCCGCCCGCCTGCCAGCCCGGACTTGACCCTCTCTGGTTCCTACGTTACAGCCCAGCCCCCGGCCCTGCCCCGGACGGGGGGTTCTGGCGCGTGTTCGGGGAAGCCCTGGAAGACCTGGAGTCGTGCGGTCAGTCCGAGCTGCTGAGGGAACTGGAGGTACGGTCACCTTCCCGGTGTCCTGCGTGTGGGCACCATGGGACGCAGGCGTGTTGCTGGGATCACGTGTGTGCATGCATTCATTGCCCTGGGCATCCTCTATGTAAGAGGGTCTTTGCACCTATACGGACTGTGCATGCCCACGTGTGCACGTGTGATCGACACCATGGCGGTACGGCACCTGGGTCTGTACCTTTTTTACTTTTTACTTCCTTTTTGCCGGTGCCTTTGGAAGGATGCTAACTTTTAAATTTCTTTGTTTATCGAGATAAAAAAAATGCACCTACCAAATGGACCGTTTTAACCAGATCCGAGGGTACAATTTAGAAGCTTTAGTATACATAGTCACCGTGTTGTGCAGTCACCAACACTAGTCCCAGAACATGTCCGACACCCCAAGATGAAACCTGGAACCTCCCAATTCCCAACGTTTTAAATGTTTAAAAAATTGAAATCCACAACCTCTACGTGTAGGGAGAGAGATCGAAACTTCCCGGATCGGCTCAGTCTGCATTTTAACTGGAAATCCTAGAATTCTGCCATTCCCGGGGGCCAAGAGCCCGTGATACCGGGACTCCCCGATTCCGTGTTTTAGTCATTCTTTGATCCCAAGATACTGAAGTCTGCCCCTTGCCCCCTTACTGTCCTTGTCCAGAACACCATTGTCCTTTGCTGAGACAACTACCTGGTCGCTAATAGGTCTCCCTCCCGGCCTCCCTTCCTTCCTCTGCGGTGCAGTCTCTACGCGGCAGCTGGAAGATGCTTCTAGATCCACGTGTGTGACCACATCACCTCCCCCGTCCCTCCTGAGGTCCCCCAGGGTCCCCCTGCTGCTCTTGAGATCAAGTTCCCCTTTCTTACTGGCATCTACAGGATGCCACAGGGCCTTTGCACGTGCCGTTCCTAATGCCGGGGACTCTCTTCCCCCACCTCTTCCTCCTTATCTTTCCGATTTCAGCTTCTCCGGAAGCTTCTCTGACCCCTCACACCAGCCCAGAGCCACCTGTCCCTCCCCGTGTGCCTCACCTCCCTGACGTTACCTGCGGCGTATAATTTTATCTTATTTAAGTTTGCAGTGAGCAGGACAGCAGAGTCGTTAAAAGCCCTGACGTAGGAGCTACACCGTGGGTTCCGATCGTAGCTCTCTAAGCCTCAGTTTCCCCATCTGTAAAATGGGGGCACGATGGCACTGACCCGCCTCACTCCGTAGTAGAGACTGGCGCGGAGCGGGCGTCTGAGGGAACGGCCGTGTCCCCACAGGCCTCCATCAGGACGGGCAGTGTGCGCAGCGTGGCGCTCGAGGGGAGGCCTGG
>JAQIFY010006681.1:0-10121 GCA_028533085.1 Varecia variegata
AGAAAAAAATTGTCTAAAATGTGTGGGTGAAAACTGTTAATCAAGTGTGTTTCTACTCCCTCCCCCACAAGTTCGACACCAACTGTATACCTAGGTTGCTTAAAGGGATTTCACTATTATATAAAATCAATAAAATAAAAATGTAGTTGTATATATGCAACATTGTGTACAGAGGGGATATTGAAAAGTATTAAAGAAATATTCTCATCTTCCTTTACCTTTTGTCCCCTAATACCTAGTCTACTTTTTAAATTTTCAGAATTCATTGCTTTTTGAATTGATAATTCCAATTTTCACATTATTGTTATTGGAAAATCATATCTAATAAAGGTTTTAGTTATTCCAAAAAAAAAGACCCTGTCTTAACAAAAATAGAAAAATTAGTCGTGTGTGGTTGTGCACTCCTGTACTTAGCTAGTCAGGAGACTGAGGCAGAAAGCTCACTTGAGCCCAGGAGTTTGAGGTTGCAGTGAGCTATGATGATGCCACTGCACTCTAGACTGGGCAACAGAGTGAGACTCTGTCTTAAAAAAAAAAAATAGGCTCAGATGTGTGACATGTACTCATTCTCTTGCCAGTGGCTCATTCTTTAGGTTTGGAATTGATTCAAACCCGAGTCCTTTTAGAATGAATTACCCTCTCCTAGGAAAATGAGCAGCTGGGATAAAGCCCTGCTATTTTTCTTTAGTTGACCTTTGGGGTTTTCCTGAATCAGCTTTTCCTCTGTGGCCCTATCTCCTCAGCTTCACAGTATCACAAATCCTCCAGGATTACCAGGCAGTCAGCTTCAAGTAAGGTCCCTGCTGAATTCTTTACACATTTATTACTCAAGTCACTGCTACTCCTTTGGCTACCAAAGGAAAAAAAAAACTGGGGAGGTTACCGAGGTAATTGATATAAAAGTGAGTTGCTGTACCATAGACAATAAACAAGGACAAGTAGTGTAGAAAAATGTGGGAATGAGGCAAGAAAATTGCTGTTCTAGTCAGAGGTGTAGTCAAGGTCTGGTAGGAACTGCAGTGTCTGATCATTACTACCCCTTGGTAAGATGTGTATATGGGTATGTATATACAGAATCATTGGTGGGGGAGCATCTTGATGGGGACAAAAGAAAGATCCCCTTTTCTGACTTTTTCCTATGATTCACCAACAAGAACCAGATTTAACAATTCTCATAAGAGAATGACTCTCTGGAGTCAAGATTACAGGAGTAAGTCTAGGAGGCCAGGATGAAAAACCTGACCTTGATTTCCTTATGTACAGAGAAGAGTGGAAAGGATTAATTTTTGAATGAATTTCAGCACAGTGTTGAAATGATGATTCAAGAATGTTGGAAGACAGCAGGTCACTCTTAGGGCTAGAAATATATGTGCATTGCTGACCTAGAAGTCAGTAGGTTAAAAGTTGTTATTCTTTCAGTTGTAAGTAATAGGAGAACCAACACAAATAGGCTCATGGAAAAAAGGGGAATTTGTTGGCTTACAAAATGGAGAATTTTGAAGGTAGTCTAATTACAGCCACAGCTGGATTCAGGGTACAGCAATGTGATCAGGACTTGATTCTTTGCAGTCCATCAGCTCTGCTACCCACTTTGTGGACTCCATTCTCAGACAGACTCTCACCTCAAGGTCTAAAGATAACTTCCCTAGCTTCAGACTTTAAATCCTTCTCATTTCAGTCCATTGGAGAAGAACAAGAGTTTCTTTCCTAGAATATTAATCACTTGAACCTGTATCATTCTTGAAACATTCACTGTGGCCAGGAAAATACAAGATCCAGGTAACAAGTTTTGTCTCTGAATTAGAGGTGAGATTCTGAAACTGGAAGCACATAGACTGAAAGTGGGTAGTGTAGTGGCTTCCCAGGAAGAAATTGGGGTATGATTACCAGAAGAAGGTAACAATATGCTAGAGCCAATAAGCAGAAAAATCCCTAATATAGATGGTGAATGAAATGCCAATTTTCTTTATTAGGCCTCTGAGAAGCACAATCATTTTCAAGTAGCTTGAATTTAAGTGATGCAAAGCAGTTTTACCTGGTAGTTAATCATATGACACAAGAGACCATTAGAACTTGATTAGTGAGGCTTTTGTGAGTTAAAAAAGAGAGTAAGTGAGCGGTACAAAGGCCACCACCTGTGTTTCTTTGAGATTTGAGTCTGCAACTCAAAGAGTACAGATCAATATTGAGAAGAAGAGGAGCAGCAAAATAATTAGAAACATTACAATCAAATAAAGGGGGTGCCCAGGGCTTCACTGAGTGAATAGGCACACCAAGGCCTAACACCTGTTACCAATTTTATAGACTACAAAGAAGGCGGTGATCCTTTGTGTTCCCTCTCCGTAGGGAAGTAGGTAGTGCTAAGATGCTGGCTAAATGTTTCTTACAACCGAACATCGTAAGAAATCTCTTGAATTATTTACATGCATAACCCAGGTTTTCCAGGCCATGCTAGCGTAGGAATAAGAGTAGGGCTGTGCAAAAGCCACATTTCTAGTACTCTGTTCCTATTCACTCTGAAGAAACTCAGTATCATTTAAATTTATAAAGTACCAGTTATCTCAGGGATCCCCCAGGAATCTCACTTATGTTCAGAGAACTAGCCATCCTGGTTGTCAAGCATATAATTTCCCATCTTTTCTGCTTTCCTTTATGTGGTAATGTTGCAAATAGTTGGCAATGCTAAATGTGCGTTGCTAAATGTTGAAAGCTGTGCCACCAGTGCCCACTGAAAACACCAATGCTGTTGTCAATTTTGTGAATATCTACACTAAGACTCCAGGATATAAGGCTGAGATGACTGAAGTTTATCCAAAGGTATCAATGTCCAGTATTAAACACAACAAAAGGGCTGCCAATGCCTTTGTCATTGCCAGTACTTCTGCCAGTACTTTTAGAGCTACTGACACAGAGAATGCCATGTCTCATATAGTCAAGCATCACACACATACAGCTGGACATTAGCCTCAAACTGCTCGGGCTGGGATGGAAGAGATTCTCAGTGATAAACACTCTACTATGCTTAGAATCCCACTCCTCCTCTACTTTTCCCATTTTTCTTTTCTCCAACACTGAGGCATTGTCTTTGGAACAAAGTTTCAGGACTCAATTCTCTGTTACCATAGGATAATGTAAGATTTTTAATGCTGGTGATAGTAGACAAACTTTTATCAGATTAACCTTTCCAAGGAAGGCAACCAGAAAAATTAAAATTATACACACACAAATATACATTAAGTCAGGATTTAATGGAAGCTCAGAGAGGTCAGCCTAACTTTCAGCACCCCCTTTTTCCTTGGTACATTTGCTAACTCACAAATAGAAGCTGAAAAGGCTGAAAACCTGAGCAGAGATATTTTGGCAATCTCACAGATCTGGGGAAACAAAAATTGGAGTGTGGTGTCTGTCAACGTACAGAAGGCCTGGTTGGACTTTCATGTGGGGCCCTTGAAAGGCTACAGCCTAGGATTGAGAGCAGAGCAGAAATAGACCAGCCCACATAAAGACAAATCCATCTGTAAATCAGCTCAAGCTCTGCCCCGTATCAGCCAAGAGACTGAGAAGCTAAGCAAAATTTTGGCACACTTATGTGGCTGAGAAGACAAAACTTGAAGTTCAGGAAAGGCCTTGCAAACACTCTAGGCTTTCTTTCCCTTGGTGCCCTGGAAGGGCTACATTTTTAAGAGGAGTTGTAAGTCAGAGATAAATTTTTCCATAGGCAAGACAGAAACACAGAAAAACAATTCATTCACTAACTGCATTAAGGTGATCCACCCTGAGCATAGCTAGCTGCCATTAGTAAAAGTAAATCCTCTTAATAGGAAGATTACATTTTCCAGAGACTCAAATTATGTCTAGTTTTTGATACGTCACATCAGGCATTCAATAAAATATACCAGTCATACCATTAGACAAGACGAAGTGATTAAAACCAGAACAACCAGACACTTGAAACAGATCTATAGGAGATCTAGATATTAGACTTAAAATAACTGTGATTACACTATGTAAGAAATTAGACAATAAGATGGAAGATATCACCATGTAACAAGAATCTATAAAAATGAAAAAAATAGGAAAATGTAATAACTAAAATCAAGAACTCAACAGATAGATTCAATGGCAGATTATAACCTAAAATCAACAAACATTTTTGTAAAGGCCAGATAGTAAATGTTTTAGGTTTTGCAGGCCACATTCACTCTCTGTCCAACATTCTCCCCTTTTTTCTTTTATAACCCTTTAAAATGGGGAAAAAAAGCTAGGGGTGGTGGTGCACACCTGTAATCTCATCTACTTGGGAGGATAAGGCAGGAGAATCATTTGAGTATAGGATTTTGAGACATTTGAGACCAGCCTGGGCAATATAGCAAGATCCTGGCTCAAAAAATAGGGAAACAGACTCAGGCCAAGATGGGGGACTAGAGGCAGCCTGCACAACACTGCTCTCACGGAGTGTATCAAAAGTGGCAAATAGATACCCACCTTTGGATTGACTGCCTGAGCAAGAGCACTGGAAATCCATGGAGAGGAGGAGGGAGTGAAGTAAAGAAGATAGTAGTGGGATGAACTGCTTAGCAGGACCAGAGGTAATTAGGGAAGGTGCACACATATGGGAAAGAAACAGAGGAGAAAATCCCAGGCTCCACACTTCCCCTGAGGATACTACAACTGAAGCAGTGGGAGGGCTCCTCCATTGCAGCAGGCTTCCAGACTGATACAGAGACCTGACTAGAGACTGTGCAGCTGCATTGCTCTGGAAAGAAGTGATGGCTGGCTTACAAGCCCTGGGCACTGCAGCTGGTGCCATTGTAACATCCCAATCCTGGAATGCTACTTTTTCCCAGTGGTCAGGTCTGTGACTGCTGCCTCCTCCTTGATCTTGTTAGGTGGGTAGGAAGCAGGCAATTCCAGCACTTGCATGTGCCCCATGAACAGGTGACCTGCAACTCCACTGCCATCAGGGGCCCTGGACAAAGCAGGAGACCATAGGCCTAGTGCCTGCTGCTGTGGCCTGGATGATCCTGCTCAAATACACTTCCCACAGGACATGGGTGGAGCACTTGTCCATAGCCCTTGGCACCCATTGCCCACTGCCAGGGCAGATGGGCCACTTCTGCTTGAAAGGCCATGATTAAGACAAAAGGCAACACAGCTGTGGCCTTTGGATCTGGGCAGACTGCATGCCATAGACCCATACTGTCCTGCTCAAGCACCCTGATGAAAGAAATCATAGATGACACAAACAAATGGAAAAACATCCCATGCTCATGGATTGGAAGAATCAACATTGTTAAAATGTCCATACCACCCAAAGTGATTTACAAATTTAATGCAATTCCCATCAAGATACCAATGTCATATTTCACAGATCTGGAAAAAATAATTCTATGCTTCATTTGGGACCAAAAAAGAGCCCAAATAGCCAAAGCAATCTTAAGCAAAAAGAAAAAATCTGCCTGACAAAGATGGTCAAGGAAAAAAAAAATCTGGAGGTATCACATTACCTGACTTCAAATTATATTAATACTATAATGCTGCAGTAACCAAAATAGCATGGTACTGGCATAAAAGTAGAGACATAGACCAATGGAACAGATTAGAGAACCCAGAAATAAAACTATCTACCTACAACCAACTGATTTTCAACAAAGCACACAACAACATACCCTGGGGAATGGAAGTCTTATTCAATAAATGGTGTTAGGAAAACTGGACAGCCACAAGCAAAAGAATGAAACATGACCCCTATCCCTCACCATATACAAAAATTAATTCAAGATGGATAAAATACTTAAATCTAAGGCATGAATCATAAAAATTCTGGAAGAAAACATGGGAAAAACTGTTCTAGACACCAGCTTGGACAAATAATTTATGACTAAGATCCCAAAGGCAAATACAGCAATAACAAAAATAAATTTATGAGACTTAATTAAATTAAAAAGCTTCTACACAGCTAAGGAAATAATCAACAGTGTAAATAAACAACCTACAGAAAATATTCACAAACTATACATCCTACAAAAGGTTAATATCCAGAATCTACAAAAAAGTCAAACAAATCAGCAATAAAAAAAAACAAACAACCCCATTAAAAAGTGGGCAAAAGACATGAACATAAGTTTTTCAAAAGAAGATAGATAAATATCCAATGAACATGAAAAAATGCTCAATATCACTAATCATCAGGGAAAAGCAAATTAAAACCACAGTGACATACCACCTAACTTCTGTCACCATGGTCATTATTAAAAAGTCAAAAAACAGTAGATGCTGGCATGGATGCAGAGAGAAAGAAATGCTAATACACTGTTGATGAGACTGCAAATTAGTACAACCTCTATGGAAAACACCATGGATATGCCTAAAAAAACAAATGTAGACTTACCATTTGATCCAGCAATTCCACTACCAGGTATCTATTCAAAGGAAAAGAAGTCATTTTATCAAAAATACACCTGCACTTCAATGCTTATTGCAGCACAATTCACAATTGCAAAGATGTGGAATCAATCTAAGTAGCCATCAGTTCATGAATGATTAAAGAAAATGTGACACACACACACACACATACATGCGTGCGCGCGCGCGCGCGCACACACACACACACACACACACATACACCATGGAGTAATACTCAGCCATACAAATGAATGAAATAATGTCTTTTGCAGCAACTTGGACAGAACTGGAGACCCTTATCCTAAGTGAAGTATCTCAGGAATGGAAAGACAAATACCACATGTACTCTCTAATAATTGGGAGCTAAACGATGGGCACACATGGGTACAAAGAGATGTAAAGGACATCGGAAACCAAGAAGTGGAAAGGATGGGAGGGAGTGAGGGGTAAAAACTTACCTATTGGGTACAATGAACACTATTCAGATGATGGGCACACTAAAAACCCCAACTTAAGCATCATATAAGGTATCCATGTAATGAAAACATTTGTACCCCCTTAATATTTTGAAATTTTAAAAAATAGAGAAATATATAAAATGGAAAAAAATTAGCTTATAGGCTATGCAAAAACAGGCTGTAGCTTGCTAAAACCTGGAATAGATGCCACCAAAGAGAAGATTAATAAATTGGAATATAGGTCTAAAGAAAATACCCAGACTAAAGTATAAGGGAAAAAAAAGGTTGAAAATACAGTAAAAAGAAGGGAGATACATACAGGATTTTTTTTAATGTATGGTGTGTGTGTAATTGGTGTTCTAGAAAAGATGGAGAGAGTGAAGAGTCAATATTTTAATATATACTGGCCTAAAATGTTCCAAAATTGATTAACACAATCAAGTTATAGATTCAAGAAGTGCTAATAGCTCTCAATCAGGATAAATACAAAGAAACCATACATTCATAAAATAATAAATGCTGAAAACCAAAGACTAAGAGAAAAATCATAGAAACATCTGAGGTAGGGGGGCATTTTCTTTACGGAAGCAATAATATGACTGACTAACAGCTATCTTGTCAATACAACTATGGTAGCCAAAAATTACTGGACTGATATCCTCAACAAACTGAAAGAAAGTTAACTGCCAACCTAGATTTCCAGAGCCAGTGAAATTGTTTTTTTTGGCAAGGAAAGAAAAATAAAGACATTTTATGACAAAGAAAACCTTTCAGAATTTAACAGTGGTAAACCAATCTAAAACAAAATAATGGTAAACGTAGTTCTTCAGATAGAAGGAAAATGATCACAGATGGGAGCAAGGGAATGCAGGAAAGAATAAAGAGCAATGGAAAGAGTATATATGTGGGTATACCTAAATAAATACTATTAAAATGTAATAATAATGACTTATGTAGTTTATATATAGAATTAAAATATTCTGTCTTACTTTTAAAAGGAGTACGACAATAGCATAAGAAGAGAGGGGCATAAGTGGAGTTTAAATGTTCTAAGGCCCTTGTACTGTCCAGGAAGTGGTAAAAGTGCTAATTTATACAGGACTTTAATGTGTCAAGAATGCATTTTGCCATCTCTATAATAGCAGTTCTCAATTATTTTTGATCTCAGAAAACCTTCACAGTTTTTAAGAATTGAGGATATCAAAGAGCTTTTTTTCCAGTTATATATATTGATGTTTATGATATTAGACATTGAGATTAAGAAATGTTAAAAATATTCATTAGTTCATTTAAACATAACAATCATGAGCCCATTATATGTTAACAGAAATAAAATTTCTATAAAAACAAACTATATTTTCTAAAATTAAAAATTTGCTGAGAAGAGTGACATATCTCTTTTAACATCTAGTTTAATAGAATATGGCTAGATTCTCCATTTGTTTTTCATTCAGTCTGTTGCTATATATTGACTTTGTATTAATAGAAGAATATGAAAAAGATCTGATCTCATGCAGAGATGTTGTTGGGGAAAAGGAGTGTTTTAATAGGCTTTTCCAATAACTGTACTAACAGTACTCTCCTTAGATATTATACCAAATTTCAACAAGTGGTAATTTTAAAGTTTCATTATAATGTAGAATCTAAAACCATATCAATGAACTTTGCATATTCTGTTACATTAAAAGCCATTGGTCTGTCTTGCCCTTTTAATGTGTTTTTTACCCAGGCGTTATTGTTTAACATCATGCACTGCTCATTGGAAAAATATTGGTTCCTGGGGTTATGCAGATCTTCCAAATGATAACACATTTTTGTATACAATATCAAAAAAAATTTCATGAGTTAGTATTTCCAACAATCTCATCACAAACGTCTTTAAGGAAGCTCTCAAACTCACAGTGGATACAAGTTTTACAGAATTCCAATTTTTACTTGAAAGTTTGAATTTCATTATTGGCAATAAATGCTGTCAGATGTTTCCTTGGAAGTGATAGTCTCTCTTTGTTTATTTTTTGAGAAAATATCTGAAAAATACTCAATTCGGATTAAACCACAATTTGTCTCTCAGTCATTCTTTCAATTAAAAGTAACATTCTGCTGGGCGCGGCAGCTCATGCCTGTAATTCTAGCACTTCGGGAGGCCGAGGCGGGTGGATCGTTTCAGCTCAGGAGTTTGAGACCAGCCTGAGCAAGAGGGAGACCCGTCTCTACTGAAAATAAAAATAAATTATCTGGACAACTAAAAATATATAGAAAAAATTAGCTGAGCATGGTGGCTCATGGCTGTAGTCCCAGCTACTTGGGAGGCTGAGGCAGGAGGATTGCTTGATCCCAGGAGTTTGAGGTTGCTGTGAGCTAGGCTGACACCACAGCACTCTAGCTTGGGCAACAGAGTGAGACTCTGCCTCAAAAAAAAAAAAAGTGGCATTCTATGAAAAATGAGGCTATTAACTTTGCATCTCAAACAAATGTACAATACTTTTCCTCAAGTCAACCATTGTACTTAGGTATACATTAGAAGTGCTTTGTGTGTGCATCTCATTTTTGTTACACAAAATGTTAAGAAAGATGTGTATTCGAGGGTTGATGTTTAGTGGAATTAACTGCTTCATTAAGGACATTCTTTTATTTTTTTATTTTTTATTTTTTTTATTTCAGTTTATTATGGGGGTAAAAAGTTCAGATTGTATATATTACCCATTCCCCCCCATCCCCCCGAGTCAGAGCTTCAAGCGTGTCCATTCCCCAGACAGTGCGCATCACACTCATCATGTACGTATACACCCATCCCCTCCCCCACCCCCCATCCCCCCGAGTCAGAACTTCAAGTGTGCATTAAGGACATTCTTAAGTGAAGTTGACTTTCCTCCCCTTCAAGTGCATGGTGGTAAAGAATCCAATAACTAGCTAGTACAGTTTGATCCTCCAGCCTTGATTTTTGCTAAGGCATGAGCAGTTTTACCGACCATTCCTTTTGAACCATCAGTGAAAATGTCAACACAGCAAAAAACACAAATTATTTTTACTATTATAAAAATAGTTTTGACCTCGTGGATCCCCTTAGAGAGTCTCAGGAAGTGTCAGAGATCTGTAGACCACACTTTGAGTACCACTACTCTAAAATAACTATTAAAAGAATAATAAAGATTAGATGGCCATATGAGGATGGTTTTATATTTGGATTTTCTGTTCTGTTCCACTGGTCTGTGTCCCTGCACTTGTGCCAATACCAAGCAGTTTTAATAACCACAGCCT
>JAQIFY010006682.1:0-10120 GCA_028533085.1 Varecia variegata
ATGCCCAGCCACAGAGGCCTAATTCCAGCCTGTCGGTTCCCTAGTCTAGGCCACTGGTCCCACCAAAGGAGTGTGAATGGCTCCTTGCAGGCCAACCTCACAGCCAGAGCACATGTCGTAGCAGGGCTGGTGGATCTGGAGTCCTCTTCTGTCTCAGCAAACGCTCCATTAAATTGGAGGATATCAGGCGAGGGCTCCATAGCTCAGGAGTTAGAGCACTGGTCTTGTAAATTGGAGGATATCACACTTAGAGGAGCAATTCAGTTTATAGAAGTCACCATAACTAGTAGCAAGTCATCCGTCCCTGACCTACCTAGCAGACTGTGCTGCTCCAACATCGTAAGGTGGCATCTGGGCATGGTCAGTGCCAGCTTCTCTTAGCCTTCCATACGTGTAGTTCAGGCATCTCTCCAGTAGTAGGTTGAGGGCAAATGGCTGTGATTCTTCACTCCTCCCTGTATCCACTGTGTGCAATGTGACTGCAGCATTTCCCACCAACAGAGGGGGTCTCTTTTCCCACCTCTCAAATCTGGCTGACCATGTGACTGACGTAAGCCAATAGAATGTGATAGAAGGGACATTGTGTCAATTCTAAGCCTGGACGTCAAGTTCCTTGCATGTTTTTACTCTGTCTTGGAGTCCTGCCACTGTCACAGTGAACAAGCCTGGTATGCCTATTGGATGAAGAGAGATGAGTGGCCAAGCCACCCTCACTGTCCCAGTTGATAGCCAGCCAACTGTCAATCATAAATGAGGCTATCCTAGACCAATTAGCTCCCATAGATCACAGATAAACTGGTGAGTCCAGCCTAGGTCTGTCTTGTTGACCCAAGTCAGTAGATCCATCTAGTGTATCTGTACACTCCTGAGCAATAGCAAATGCTTATTGCTTTAAGCCACTGAGTTTTGGGGTGGTTTGTTATGCAGCCATAGCTAACTGATACACCCTCCCACTGAGAGACCTAGGATGTGTTGATGTTTGCTTTCTAGCTGAGTACATGAGCCTAAGGAAGTCTGCTCCTTGAAGGCAGGGCTCAAAATGTGGTTGGACTCAAGTTGCAGTAATGGCTTGGTACACTGATAGATGCCCCATGATGTGGGTGTGGTGTGTGCCAGGCAGCTGCACTTCCTGCCACTTACAGAGAATTTGCTGTAATGCATTGTGATGCATTAGCATAATAATTGCTAAGCATTCGCAAATGAATAGCTCACTGACTGATGGATTTTGTACAGAATCTGTGAAGGTTACATCGAGGGTGAAAACATTTCACTGTGTCAATGAACATACTTAATTTTTCTGGAAGTGCTATTTAAATTGCGTCGTGCTATGACATTAGCATAACAAAGACATAATGCATTCGTTTATGCTGTAGTAGGGAACGCTGCCATCATCAGCAGACACGATGGGGGTGTGTGTGTGTGCAGAGAGGGGCCTGGGAGCTGTGAGAACAGCCCCATTGGGTGCCTGTGGCCACGCAGGGGAGGTCCTGCCCTGTAGGGCCCGCCCCCAGAGTTGGCTCTACATGGGGCTCTGGGGGCTCTGGCAGTGGGTGGACTCTGTTTATTGGCTTGTTTCCTTTTCGCTGATTTCCTCTTCTCACTGCTCTGGCCACCAAGTCCTGCTAATGGGTGGGTGGGTCTTGGCTGTCAGGAGAGAAACCCTCAGGGGAATTAGGAAACATTCAAATCTGGCAGGATTCACCCGCCCCCTTCAGCAGCGCAGGGTGGCCTCCTCGGCATCAGCAGCTGGTCCCAGGAAGCTGTGCCTTGGGCCCTCCGTCGCTGCAGCCCCTCCTTGAACAGAGCCTTCAGAGCTGTCACAGGCAGCTTCACAGGGGATGGCTTTATTACCTTAATTTTCTACATTTTCTGCATATCTGGCTCTTAAAGGAGGAAGTGTTTGGGGGAAGACAGAGCCTGTTAATTGTGCATCTATTGCCTGCCAGGCCTTGAGCTGTTTTTACGTACCACAGCTCGGCTTCTCAGCCAGCAGTGCACAGACGGTGGGGATGCTCTCGGATCAGAAGGTTTCATGGTCCAGCTCTGGGTTTCTTTTATGCAGAACTTTCTAGAACCTATAGTATAATAATGAATTTTACATATTTCCAAGAGGGAGATAGAAGGGTCTCAAATTTTTAAGATGCTCCAACCTGGTTTTGGAGCAGCAGGCATGATTCTATTTGTCACCATATAAGGACTCAGTGAGGAAAGGATTATTAACCCCGTTTCAGAGCTAAAGAAATGGAGGCTTCCTGAGGAAGCAATTTGCACAGAGCTGGCAAATGGCCCGTGTGGGAATTGAATCCACATGTGGCCTGGCTTCCTGAGGGGGATGGAGGGGACCCACAGCCAGCCTTTGGAGGGAGAGACTGAAGTGAGCACTGCCCACGAGTGCTGCGGTCACACGCTCTTGGGCTCTTTAGCCCCTGCTTGGCCATTCCGTGCCAGATGCCGGGGTCCGGACAGAGATTAGTGATGCTCATCTGTCCTGTGGCCAGAGGCCCTTCTGGGATGCGGTTCAGATGTGTGGGTGACCAGGGAGGGGACTGGTCAGCCCACCCTGACCCCTGCAGTGGGAGTCACAGGGGAGGTCACCTGAGTGTCTTGGGGCTTTGGGACTGGGCTGCTGTGGAGAGGAAATGGGTGAAAGGCTATTTAGGCTCAGCCCCAGGTGATGACTCAGAGTCTCAGGAAGGACAGAGGAACTAGGAGAGCCAAGAACCATGGGGAAGGGCCAGGATCAGCACCCATCGTCCTTTCAACCAGCAACCTTCCTTGAGATAAAGCTGAGTTCACACCTCCTGCGTCCCAATCCTCAGGGCAGAAGGTTGCGAGGCTGGGTAGTGGCTGAGCTTACTGGATGGGCTCCTCCACCACCGTCCGCCAAGGTCCAGGGCCCAGGGGACAGGGCAGTTTGAGTGGGACCCTGCCCAAGTGGCTTTTTCCCCAGAGCTAGGCATGTCTTACTCTTTGAGGGATTGCAAAGTTCTTTCAGACTTGATGAAAACTGTGGACCCTTTCCCTGGAAAAATGCACATTCTTAGAATAAGTTGCATACAACATGAGGTGTCATAGATGACCTGAAGACCATCCCTAGGCAGGACCTCCTGTCCTGGGGGGACGTAGCTGAGACTTAAGACCCTGGCAAAAGGGAGGGGGCAGAGAGCCCTCCCTGCTTGCAAGGATTCACCCAAATGCTACAGATGAGCATCTGAGGGCTCCTCTCACTCCCAGCTTCCTCTGTGACTACCCTCCACACACAGCCTCCCACGTGCCCGCCTCCCAGGCCAACTCGCAGCTCCCGGAACACACCACGGACTTCCCTCCGCAGGGCCCCACTTGAGATGCTCTTCGGCCTCTTTGCTGCCAGAGGAAATCTTGCTCCCTTTTGGAGACTCCCCTCTTCCAGGTGACCTTCCTGCTAACTTCTAATTCCATTTCATCCAGATGAGCATGTATTGATTGAGCACTTCCCACCTGCTACATGCCGAATACAGAAAGGAACGGGGCAGACGGGCCACTGCTCTCATGTGACCCGTGGGCCAAGTGGGGAAGCAGACGAGGAAGTGAGTGTTTACCGGTGTAACGAGTGGTGTAGAAAGGAGAAGGTGGAGGGTGCCCGAGGCGCACGCAGCAGGGATTTCGTTTCTGGGGCAGGGCTTCCCAAACCGATCCTTTCAATTCCACCTGCACGGTTCTTGCCGTGTCAGCATGCCGATTGTGCTATTGTTTACTTCTCATTGTTTTTCTTTAAATGAACTTTAAATAGGCTCACCGGTTTTCTTAGCCTTGTCCTAACCACTATTATCTGCGAAATCATGAGTCTTAATGTGCTATTTATATATTTTAAAAATGCTTTAAGTGTTTTATTGTGGTAAAATATACATAACATAAAACTGACCATTTTAACCGTTTTTAAGTGTACGATTCAGTGGCATTAGGTACGCTCACAGTGTCATGCCACTGTCATCACTACCCATTTCCACAGCTTTTTCATCATCCCAAACAGAAGCTCGGTGCCCATTAAATAATAATTCCCGTTACCGCTCTGCCCAGCCCTGCCGGCCTCTGTTCTACTTTCTGTCTCTATGAATGTGCCTGTTCTAGGTACCTTGTATAGGTGGAATAATAAGAGTTTTATCTTTTCATGTCTTGCTTATTTCACTTAGCATGTCTTATAGGTTAATTCCACGTTGTAGCATGTATCAGAATTGCATTCCTATGGAAGGCTGAATAATATTCCATCTATGTTTATACTACCTTGTTTATCCATTTATCAGGAATGGACATTTGGGTTATTGCCACTTTTGGACTATTATGTGTACTATTTATATTTTACATATACATATGTTAACATATTTTAATGTATATACATAACAATTAAAGAAAAAAATAGTTTTCTGTGGTCACCTGTCCTGAAACAGAGCCTCAGGTGAAGAGCTGAGCGCAGGTCATTTATTTGGGAGGAAGCAGGAGTGAGGGAGTGGAGCAAGTGAGACAGGGAGGGGGAGAAGCCAGTGAAATCCTGAGCTGGCTCTCGCTGTGGGCAGTCGGAGCTCGACCCCACCACGGTCTGGAGAACCACGTAGAACACACCCAGAGGTATCCCCGCTGGAGGACAGGGCAGCTGGTCGTATCTGCAAGTCCCAACACCCATTCCTTTATTTCTCCCCACACTTCCTGGTTGCTCCTGGGGGCTGAGCGACCATACCGAAATTCAAGAAAGAGACACACTGGCCTGTGCTTGAAGTGAGACGTGAACTGTCCACGACAGCTGTGCTGAAATCAGCTGAGCCTGGAGAGGACGTGGCAGGTGGCCTCATGGACATCTGCTGTGTCATCCACAGACATTTCTCACACCTCAACCCCCCACTTTGGGAGGGTTGACCCCTACAGAAGTGATGTCTAAGCTGGCACCCAAAGAAGGAGGAGGAGCCAGCCAGGCAGAGTGTGGGAAGCGTGTTCTTGGTAGAAGGAACAGCTCAAGCAAAGGCCTGGTGTGCAGACACGGCAAGCATGTCCCCAGACCAGAGAGAAAGCCAGCACTGCTAAAGCAGGGAGGAGGGGTGGAGAGATGGCTCTGGGGAGGAGGGCAGGGGACAGGCCATACAGGGCCCTGGGGGCCTCTGTGACATCCAAACAAGGGAGGGGTATATGTATGAGGTGACAGCCTAGAGATGTGCCTTCCTCCCATTGTCCTGGGGCAGATACCAGACTGGCATGGGTTGCTGATACCTGACTTTCTTCCCAGGGGACTTTGTACTCCCAGGGCCAGTAGGCAACTGGGACATGCTCAGAATTGATGGCGATGATGGTGGAGACCCAGCTGCCTGGCTGGGAAGGCCAGACCTCCATGTAGTTTCCCTCAGCATCAGCAAATCCTCCCTTGGACACAAGTTCCAGCCCATCCTTTAGCCCCCAGTGTAGTCGAGAGAAAAGGGTCACATGGAACTGGGACCTGCCTCTATTCCAGCTAGCTGAAGGACCCGGGGAAGGCATTTTTCTCTCTGAGCCTCAGCTTCCTAGTCTGTTAATTGGAAGCAATAATGCCTGTCTTGCATGGCTGTTGGGCAGATTCCATGAGAAAACTTCACCCCGGAAACAGCAAAGTGCTTGGGACCATAGCAAGTGCTCAAGATGCAGGGATTTTCTTTCCCAGTACCCTACACTCATCTCACTCCCTGAATGTAACGTGGTCCAGCCTGCCTGGGGGATAGGGGGAATAACAGTGGCAGCAGGAAGCCTTGAAGGTGATGGGGCTTTTGTTAGGATGGGACCCACCTCGCATTTCTCAAGAGCCTGCTCCCACCCCTCCCATCCTCCCTGCAGTGTAATTAGGGGAGATCTCATCGTCAGTGCACTTCCTCATCCGGGAGCTGGTGGGGGTGCGATGGGCCTGGTACTTTGCCTCCAAGATGCCGAAGTCGGGACAGACTGGGCCATTCCAACAGGATCTGCCCACTTCCAGCCTTGGCTGGCTCTTGGGGCCTAGGCGGAGTGGGGTCCTCGGGGGCTCCAGGGTGGCTGCAGCCCACTGAAGTCCTGACAGGCAATTCTCAGGGCCTGTGGATTCTCCTTCAGATATGACGGCCTCGTTGGGATGCCGGGCACGTGGCGTAGCCCACGCCAAAGATGGATCAGGAGCCTCCGCGTGTGGCCCGGCTGGGATGATTACTGCCGCTAAGTAAATTGCCAGTGCCTCGCCCAGCCCCCTCCTGCCTGGCTCAGTGATTCATTTCCGTTCAGAGAAGTTTAATAATTAGTAAAGGGGATTTCTAACAACAGATGGTGCCTGGCCCTGGGGAGAGGTTCCGCCGCAGAAGCACTTTGCGGAGAGGTAAGCTGGAGATGTTCCCCCACTCCCTCCAAAAGGGCGTCTCCAGGGCTCTGTGACGACGGCCCATTTGCATAATGCGGCTGCAAGAAGAGCAGAAGGAAAGGAGGATGACAGGTGGGGGCACGTGGGTGCTGGTGGCTGTGCTAGAGAGGAGATGGCAGGCAGCAGTCCCCTTCACTCTGCTGCCCACCTGGAAGTCCGCAACCACTGAGGGTCAGAGCTGCTGAAGGCCACCCAGGAGCCCTCCTGGGATTGGTGCAAGGTTCTAGGAGCCTCTAAGAGGCTTCTCACATCGGGGCATAAACTGCCCCCCTCCCGCTCCTCTGGAAGCAGAGCAACCTGCTCATCTCCCATCCCCCTCATGGCGGGGGGGACTTAGACCCTGGACTCTTGATTTTAGGAGGCCACCTCGAAGTATCTTAAGTAAAAGGGGAGTGAGCAGGCCCTCAGAACTGGGCAACCTAGGAGTAGACCGGCTTCAGACACGGCTAGACCTGGGGGATCAAGCCATGCTATCCCTTGACCTGCTTCTGTGAGGCCTAGATGTGGTCTCATTCTAGTCTACCACATAGGCTTCCTTCTGTTTGTGTGAGCAAGGTGCTGCCCCTGCTAGCTCTAGTGTAAACCCCTCCAGACTGGCCTGGACTTGGTCACGTGCCCATCTGGAGCCCATCTCTGTGACTAGGAGGGCGACAGTGCTGACTTGCCAGCTGGGGCACTTGCCCATCCC
The DNA here is from genome assembly GCA_028533085.1 of Varecia variegata. Lineage (NCBI taxonomy): Eukaryota > Metazoa > Chordata > Mammalia > Primates > Lemuridae > Varecia > Varecia variegata. The sequence goes on from JAQIFY010006682.1 coordinate 7,068, forward strand.
TAGGGCTTGGAGGACGTGCTCCATGACTCATGCCCCCCCAGCACTCTGGTGTAGGGGGCTCTGCCAAGGAAGGGCTGCAGGAGAGACAGACTGAGTGTCCTGGAGGTCCAGAAAGAAGTGGTCAGCCAAGGTCACACAGCGGCAGAGCTAGGGTTAGGCCAATTATGCTTTGCCTGGCTAGTGGCTTCTTGTGGCTCAGCCTGGCTCCCCAAGGAGGGCTTGTTACGAGGACATCACCACCCAGTGTGTTTCCACCGGGACTTGCCCAGTGGTCCAGGGCTCTCTTGGAACAACACATAAGGTCTTTCTTCCTGTGGTAGTCGTAGGCTACTTGGAGAACAAAGTCATGAAAAGCCAATTGCAAAACCAAGAGGAATATAAGAGACATTGCAGGGCCATCTGTGGAATCAAGGTGTGATTCTTTTCCCAGTAAGCATGGCAGACCCATTACCAGGAATTAAGAGGAATAAGTAATCATGGTGCAAAGGAGTGGGCTGGGGGAGGAGAGACCCTGGAGGAGAAATTTTAGGAGCCAGTTTTCTAAAATAAGCTGGATTTGGGTAGGGGTTCCAGGCAGAAAGAATGGCATAGTGGTAGGAATTCACTCACCTGGTGGACCATGCATGCATCTGGCCACCCTCTTATCCATCCTATAAAATACTTATTGAGTACAATTTATGTGCCAGGAATTAAGCTTGCAGTGATGAGCAAAAGAGTGGAGCATGTGGGTGAATGGTGAGTGCAATGACCCAGCTAGATCAGGCAGGATTGGAATGAGAGAAAGGCTAGAAATGTAGCTTGGGCCAGCGTATGGGGACCTCTAATACCATAGTCAGGTGTTTAAGGATTTTCCTGAGGGCAGTGAGGCCTGGCATGGTGAGGTGGCCCCGTTCTCCATCCATGGATGCCACGGGAATGACCTCCTAGGTCAGATTAGGGGTTTCAGGAACAGAGAGCCCCTCTACAGCTCTAATCAAACTGCAGAAACTGTGTAGTTGGTTGATAAGATTTTCTCAGTCCCTTCCACCCCTGTGCATTTTTATTAAACCTTTGGTGCCCGCTAACACTGGTCCCCAGGAAGTGGTAGCAGCTGACAAGACCAGTGACTGTTCAGTTTTCAGATATTACTCCTGACATCAAGCATCCTCGCCTTAACTGTCAGCCTCACCCTTCACAGTGCCATCAAGGAGAAGGCTCTGTTATAAATTTCCCCCTGCCAACGTGAGCGTCTTTACAGTGCTTCATAGTGTTGTTTTTGATACGATCACAATTTCTCTAAGCTGAATTGTTCTTAGCTCACACAATGGGGCTCTGTTTGTCCACATATTCATGGGGCTCCATGGGAAGCTCTGGGATTTCTGGGTGTGCTGTACCCCGGATGGGTTTGAGAAGATGTGTGTTACAGCCAGGACTTCATTGAACACGGTGAGCTCCGTGTCTCCCTTTGATGAATTCCACTTATCCTTCTAGTACTTATGCCAGCGTCCCCTCTGCAATGAAGCCCTTTCTAGTACCCTTGGAAAATATGGAATCTTTCCCCACCATATGCTCCTAGAGTACCTTACACATGTCTCCACTGTAGTATTTAATCCATCGTAAGCGTGTTCATTTTTGCAGTTCCAAGGCCTAGCAACAGGCCTGGCATGTGATTGGTGCCAACAAATGTTGAATGAATGATATATTAAATTCCATTTGATATTTGGGCTAAATGAATATATAGAATAAATGAATCTATCAATGATTGCCTGTGTGTGTGTGTGTGTGTGTGTGTGTGTGTGTGTGTTGTGTATGGGAGGAAGGGGGTTAATTTGTCAAGAGCAAAACTCAGTTCTAAAAACAAAACAAAACCAGAGAAATCTAGCACTGTTCCCGGTGGCAGACTCGAACAGGGATCCCACTCTCCTTGTTACCCCGGCCACTGTTGTCACAGGACAGAGCGACGGTGACTCAACACAGACCCTCTGCTGCCTTCCAAGGGTCCCTGAGTTGTTTGGGTCTGTTCCTCCCCCAGCTCCCTGGCTGTCTTACTGGCTCCTGCCATTGGTGGGGACCTGCTCAGCCCCCAGGGAGGCTCTTGGTGCGGAAACTTCTGGGGCTGATTGAGGGGATGAGCCGGAGGATGCCTGCTTGGTTTTCTAGACAGGTTGCTGTGTCTCGAGAGCAAAAGTGATTTGGGGGAAGAGAGGGTGGCATTTGCAGTCAGTCCCATTAGTCTGGCTTCTGCACGGCACAGAGAGAGCAGGAGTAGGCACTTTGGTTTTTCTCCCCGGGAGAGGGCCGGGGAGGCTCTGCCTTGGCTTTGTCTCCAGATGAGTCATTCTGTTTGCTCAAATTGCTGACTGTCAAACAACAGCAGAGAGTGCTGCCCAGGTGGGGGGTGTCAGTGCTGTCCCGACAGGTGTATCTGTTCCTGACACCTATTGGTGGGGACATGGGGGCTGCACTGCTGCCCAGTTACCAGCCTGCATGTCTTGGCAAGGGCCGATTGGGGTGGAGTCAGAGGCTCCAGGCTATAAGGAGGAGTCAGCTGCTGTGACCATGTCCCCATGTCCCCATGTCCCCATGCTGGTGGACTGGCAGGGTGTCTGCGTGTGTGTGAAGGAGGAAGCTACAAGTCAGGGTCCTTAAAAGGGCAGGTGAAGGTATCTTCTGAGCTGCCCAAAGCTTGCCTAGAAACAGGCTGAAATATTCCCTGCTCTTGGGGGCATATCAGTACCCAATACCTGGGGGAAGGATGCTCAATCAACCTCCTTAACAAAGTGCATCTGACCTGCCTATGGAACGTGTGTCACTCCCAATGGGCACCAGTTATCCTGCCCTGCAGGGCAGTGGGGGTGATGGTGGGGGAGGGGCAGAGACAGGAAGAGAGAGGACAGAAATAAAGCTAGAGAGAGAGCATGAACAGGAGACAAAGCAGAAAGAGACAGAGAGAGACAGGGAGGGAGAGAGTGCACAGGTGAAACTGGGGATAAGTGAACAGCAGTGCTCCTGTGGCCCACAGTGGACGTGTCCAGGGATTTTCCTACCTGCAAGAGACAGATACAGATGGGGCA
>JAQIFY010006683.1:0-10120 GCA_028533085.1 Varecia variegata
AATGATAAAATGGCTCAGGGGAAACAGGACCAACAGGATCTAATTGCCAATTGGAGGTGGGGGTATAAATCAGAGGGAGTGAACACAGAGGAACGTTTTCATGGTATTTAAAAAAATGTCTATATCCTATCTTCCCCCATGATTGTAAGTTCTTCCAGATATGAATCAAACTACAATATCATTTATATTCTTCTGTCTTTGTGCCAGGCATTATGCAATGCATAATTCACATACATTCACATACATTTTGTCTGCAAAGACTAAAGTGTCTTCCACCTGTTTGTAGACCTTGTGCCTCAAAATTTTGCAAATGGCAGCTGCTCCATGAACAGGGCCTCCATGAAGGCCTACAACAAGGTGGCTGCTGGATCGTACATGGGATGGCATGAAAGGTACTAGCAGAAGCCCTTACCCAAGAAAACCACATTCTCTATCACTGAACATCAGTTTCTCCTCTTAATTTTAATTCCAAAAAAGTAAAAAAAAAGTCTAAAATATTCTTCTGGGTGTCTTACTCACAGCAAGGTTGGTCCACTGTATACTCCTCCGAATGCATCTTTGTCAATAACTGTCAAGTATTTATTCTTATTTAGATAACTAGAGAGAGAAAGAAAGAGAATAAATGAGGTGAGTTCAAGCAATCACACAAAATTAGTACAAATACCAGAATAAAATGTGAACATGGTCTCCCTTGACTGATTTTCAAGAATTTAGAAGACATATTGCCTTCTTCGGGCTTAAGCCCTCAGAGCATTCTATGTTTCGATTGTGCAAGGTTTAAACACATTAATTATGACAAAATTTTTGAAAATGAGCATGATTATGATCTAGTTTGCATACCTAAATTTTATAAAAGTTGCCTTAATTCTGTATTTTCCTGGCCAGAGGCAACTGCATTTTTTAAATTCTCTTTAATACCAACAGATTTAAATTTTATTTCTCAATATAGGTTAATATTCCCATTTACTTTTGAAAACTGGGCTTAAATCAGGAGTGGAATGGAGGTGGTGAGGGTACTGTCAGATTCAGGTCTTTTCTTTAGTTGCCAGATTTAGCAAATAAAAAATATAGGGTGCCAGTTAAATTTGAATTTCAGATAAACAGTGAATAATTTTTTTGGTGTAAGAATTCCCCATGCAATTTTTTGAAAAATTCTTAAATGAAAAAGTTATCTATTGTTTGTCTGAAATTCAAATTTAACTAGGTGGTCTGGATTTTATCTGATAACGCTATTGTGGAGGAGGGTGGTGTTAAGGAAAATAAGATTACAGAGTATAACTTCCATGGAAGAGGTTTGATGGGCACTTTTAACCAAGTGACCTTCTCCACGGCAGTGATGGTCGAGGCAGCTGGTTCACAAACACGGCAAGGGTATGGCCCAGACATGGCTTCTTCAGGTAGCAGCTGGACACCCAGCTTCCAGGACATTGTTATGTGTGACATGGAAAGGATCAATTAGTTTCCTATATGTCCAAAGACCTAAGATGATAAAGCAGCCAGTTTGTGCCTTCCCAGTGGCTCCAATCACGGTCCGCACTTGGTCATCGTTTGACCCTCCGTTCACCCACTGTGTCTACAGAGTTCCTTTGGTCAGTGACAGCTAGAGCAGGCAAGAGCCACCTTGGAGAAAACAACTGGAGAGAAGATCTTGAACAGCACGATTTTATGAAAATACAACTAAGCTCGGTATAAGATCTGCACTGGCTTGCATCTCTTTTTGTATTCTTTGGACAGTGCAGCTTGCAGATCACATTCTGTTCCCAGACTGTTGAAAATCAAGTAAGAGCCAGTGAGCTCATCTCAGTTTTTCCTCTTCATCTCCAAGTGCTGCAAGTGAAAATCGGCTTGCTCTAATCATTAGAAATTGTTGTAAAAACTAAATTATTGCTTGTCCAATTCTGCAGTGTTTCCATCTGCTATTCAATATGTCCCTAAGGACAAGGAGCCTGGTTGATAAGCATTGCCGTTTACCAGAAACACTGCAGAAGGCTTCAAACTGGGAAAGCCAGCCAGAGTCCAGGAGGGGAGAAGGAGGATGTGGAGGAGATGCAGCCAGCTTCAACAGAGATGAACTGATCTTGCAGGAAACTGTGTTCTCTAACAACAACGTGTTGTTTGGGTACTTCACCTCTTAGAGATAATGAAGTGCTTAAAAATGAAACTGTCACTTTGCCGATAGCAGTTTTGAGGGCTGCTTCATTTAGCTTTAACCCTTGGTTCTGCTTGCTGCTCCTACCTTCCATCTGAAGCCAAGAGAGTGGGGAGGAGACATATATGCAGAAGCCTTAATATATAGAAAGGAAGTGTCCCCATCAAGCTCATTTATCATATAACCCAGGACATTCTGGGAATGTCAGTCTTGTTAAACTGATTCCTTGACCATGACTTATCCTCATTCCTTTGGAATCTACATTCTATAAACCAGCTTGGGTAAATTAATCACAAATCTCAGTAGGCTATGTGGATAACCTATTCTAGACAATGATTATTTTATAGGGAGGTGGTAATTTAAGCTATCACTTGCAAGGAGAAGATGAACACAAATGAACTTAAAAGAGAATAGAAAGGCTATAGTAAGAAATGAAAGGAAAGACTTCTTGAAAGTCAAGATTTCTAAATATAAGTCCTGGGAAGGGCTTATGAGAAAAGAACTGGTATTTCCTTTAAAAATAAGATAGATACTGCTACATTTGCGTGTGTCCAACAGCTTTTCATTGTCTGGGGGGCTTATTCCTCTTTGAGAACCTGTTGGAAGAAATGAAGTTCTTCTTAGAAAAGAGATGTCATTTTCTATACAGGGAGTTAAGACACCCTGCCCTGATTTAAGATTGTGTATCACATAGTTAGGGTAAAATACTGTAGCCAGGAAAATGAATGTGGTCAGGAATGAGTTGGGGAAAAATATCCAGTTGACAAACTCAGTGTTATGTGCACAATGTGTGTGTGTGTGTGTGTGTGTGTACACTATTCTCCGCTGGACTCATTTTTGGCACACAGCAGTCATTCAGTAAAGACCTGCTGGATGAGTAAATGAAAGCCGGTTGCTGGGTAACTCCTAGAGAGAAGCACCTTCTATGCCATGTTTAGAAGGAAGTGATCTATGTCAGAAAGAGGAGTATGATACTGTGGCAGGGAAATTCGCTGTCACTACAGAACTTTGCCTCCTGAGGAGTTTTAGGATACATTTTAGCTCCAAGATGGAATTTCAGCCTGTGCCTCCATAATCCCTTTCGGGAGACTTGGGCTGGCACCTGGCTGTGTTGTGAGACTCACATGGGAACACGTCTGTGGGGAACTGTTTCCCTCCCATAGCTCTGGTGATTCAGAAAATTAAAGGGATCCCCTGCCCAGCTCTCAAGGTAGCCTAAAGAGAAGCTGGATTGCTCTATGGAAATCATTTTGGAAGCAGAAATCAGGATACCTATTTGTAAACAGTAACAGGTGAGAAAATGCTCAAGTTTTCAATAGGCAGAGGGAAAAGTCAGCCTTAGAGCATATCCTGCAAGCTGTTCAAATACTTACCCCATGAGAAATAATGGTCTGCTTAATCCAATAATCTTCTCTATCGTCATCTTTTCCCAGAGCTCCAAGCTGTGGTGTTTTACTTCTAATCAGCTAATGTGTGATGGTAATTAACACATTAACTATGTTGACTCTCTGTTCTTAATAATTAGTGTCTTGGTAGGTTCTTAGCACATCAAAATGTTATTTTTATTCCTATCCAAATGTTTACTGTCAGATAGTAGCTAGCTTCTAGAATTTGATCATAGAAAATACCATACAGAGACTCAGACATTCTGTGAGAAGCGACATGTCCCCATGCAGATCGTGTGAAAAGAGATGATGGAAAAGAGGTTCCGAAGAATGAATGTGTGACTTGAATTGTGACTGAGTGAAGTTCAACTTCTGTTGAGCAAGGGATGCTTGTAGTGTTATTAATTTCACATCTGAGTGATGACAATGTGCTTGGCTCCATGCAAAATCACAGGACAATGTGCTTTTACACATCTGCCATCATTTTCATGAAATCCTAACTAATTACTCAACTGCTGCTGAGGCATCAGCACTTGTGCTTAATGTGGAATTTGTCCAACTTGGCTGTAATTGTATTATTTAGTTACACTAAAAACATGGGTGTAAATGAGGTCAAATCTGCTAATTTCAGTAAATTGTCATGAGGTGGAATGATCACTCTTTTGGATGACATATTGTTTAAATTAGAACCTAAAGATATCTGAATACACTTCTGCAGAAATTACCAAATTGCTAATGTGCTATGTGCAATCCTTAAACACTGGTAAGATAATCATAGGAGATTGATGTGTTTGCCTTAGTTTAAAATCATAATTACCATTGAGACCAGAAACAACATCCCTATGTTAAAAACACAAAATGAATACTATTTCATTATTACTATGGAAACTTGACCTCTGTTTCCTTTACCTAAAGCTCAATCCTTGTCTTCCTCCAGTCCCAGAGATCCTTATCATCTTGATTTTACATTGAATTTACTTGATACCTTTTACTGAAAAACTTAAATCTAGGAAAGAATAAATTTCCACCAACCAGGAATCAGAAACTTAGGGTTAGAATGATGGAGCATTGTTTTATAACAGAAGCAGAGTTTCCAATTTGGATCTAAATACTGATTTGAAAAAAAATCTTTGTTTTCTATTATGATTGGCTCTGCACTTTCTAACCCAGAAAATATTTTTATCCAGATACTTCTTATCTTTATCCCATGCTTGCCCTTTAACCTTTACCAGGAATTGGGAGAAACAGACTACGTATTTTACCACTCAATGGTCATCCTCACTGAATACTTTTATCTAGAGGTCTGCAAATCATGACCCTCCAGTCAAATCCTGCCTTCCCCTGTTTTTGTAAATAAAGTTTTATTGGAACATAACCACACTCATTTGTTTTTGTATTGTCTATGGCTGCTTCCACACTACAATGGCAGAGTTAAGTAGCTGCAACTAAGACCATATGTTTCACAAAGCCCAAAATATTTGCTCTCTGGGCCCTTCCCAGAAACAATTTGCTGACCCTTGATCTAAACTTTTAGAAACCAAGAAACAAATAATTCTTAACTAAGAAACATTTCTCACATTTGTTAAACTCTCCCAAATCATTTTAATACTTAACATAGAAATGTCAAGAAAGTATTGTGAAATGGATTTCTTTCCTGTGTTTCAAGGGATAGTTAGTTACTACATAGGGCACCAGGGAATTAAAATCCATTGTCTCCAGCAGAATAACTCTCTGCCATCAGCCAAGCCTCTCACAGAGCCTGTGATATGTTCTGTGGAGAGAGCTGGTGGGAAGGTAGAGAGAGGGGTACAGCACGTCCTGGAATAATGTTGTTTCATTCAATGTCATTTTGTTATAATGTTGATGAAACAAAAAATCACTTCCTGGCTGGGCCACCGTCTGTGTGGAGTTTGCATATTCTCCCCAGGTCTGCATGGCTTTTCTCTGGGTACTCCAGTTGCTTTCCACATCCTAAAGATGTGCATGGTAGATTCATTGGTGTATTTACATGGTTACAATCTGGGCACATGTATGTGTGTGTGTGTGTGTGTGTGTGTGTGAGTGTGCCCTGCCATGGGATGGCATCCTGGCCGGGGCTGGTGCCCGCCTTGTGCTCTGGGCTGCTGGGATAGGCTCTGGCCATCCTTAACCCTGACCTGGAATCATTGGGTGAATAATTACCTTGTCTTTTATCTATAGCTCACATTTCTATCAGTGTTTAATATCAAATCATTTTCGGGTCCTCATTTAGAAGTTTGGTGATGTTATTTGACCAGAAATATGCTGTAGCAACTTAATTCTTGTTTATATCAATTAGCTATGGTAAAATTGGTTTCATTATACATCATGCCGCTTAAAGTCACAGTTTCCAAAAACCCACCAATGATATTAAGTGAAGACGTACTGTACTGTCTACATGGGTTTAATTTCAAAAGACCATTGGTTGATCTGAAACCTTTGCTAGTGCTTAGAATCTCCACAGGCTGTTTCTAGAATAAACCTTGTTAAATTTACCTGCCTCCCAACAAAATGGCATGTCAAAGATTCTTCTTCAGTAGTGTGATATTGTGAAATACATATTTGGTCTTTGTCCCTGTTTCCTGGCACACAGCTCCTAAAATGCTTGGAATCTCTGGAGTGATACCAGTGTCTTTTGTATGCTAATGAGATGACTAGAGATGGCAAACCCTAGATGGCTTCAATATGGGGGCTGATCTCCAGGAAGACCAAGGAATGATTAGAGGGTTGGGACTTTAAACTCTACCCGCTCCCCCACCCTCAACCTCTGGAAAGGGGAGAGGGGCTGAAGATTGAGCTGATCACCAGTGGCCAATGATTTAATCAATCATGCCTACATAATGAAGCCTCCATAAAAACCCAAAGGATGGTGTTTGGATGAGCTTCTAGGTAGCTGGAAGGCATTCAAGGCACATGTGGAGGTACCTGGAGGGTGGCATGCCCAGGGAGGGCCTGGCAGCTCTGCACCCACGTGCCTTGCTCCAAGCCTCTCTTCCATGTAGTGGTTCGTTTGTAATATTCTTTTAAGTAAGTAAAGTGTTTGCCTGAGTTCTGTGAGCTCTCTAGCAAATTAATTGACCTGAGTAGGGGGGTCATGGAAACTCTGATTTATGGCCGATGGGTCAGAAGCATAGGTCACAGCCTGGGTCCTGATTGGCATCTGAAGTAGAGGGCAACTTTGAGGACTGAGCCTTTAACTCATGGGATTGGACTCTCTCTCCAGGTAGATACTGTCAGAATTGAGTTAAATTTCAGGCCACCCAGCTGGTGTCCACTGGAGAATTGATTGCTTGGTGTGTGGAAAAAAGCCTCCACGCAGGTGGTGTCAGAAGTGTTGTGTTGAGTGTGTGAGTGCAGGAAAACACTTTGGCTTTTCCTATCTCTTAGAGGTATTGATAGTATTCACTAAAAAGTGTTCTGTGGAACACCAGACCAGATAGATGCTCCTGGAACCAAGAGCTCCCTGGGAAACTCTGCATACTATAGCTCTCTCTTGGATACTAGTAATTCAGATTATTCTATTAAAAGGCCTAAAAAGTCCACCTATATACTTTAACTTTGTAAGATCGTGAATTGCTTTTTAAAAGTAACACTCATTAACTTACCATAGAAAAAGAGCTGAGCAAACAGAGCTTGAACAAACAAAGCCTCCCTCCATACCTTCTCTTATCACAAAGGCTGAGGAGAGGCTGGGACAGAAATTATTATTCCCTTGTTAGTTTTTCTGTTCTTTCGATGGAAAATGTCTCTAAACTCCTTTGATATTCTGTAGCTGGTTTTCTGGCCAAAGCCATAAAATAATATGCTGTTAGACGGGACGTACACTGAGATCCACTTAGCACAGTGGCGTCCCTGATTACATAAGACCCCTTTTGAAAGTCTCTTGAAGTCTTTTCAAGGTCCTCTAAATATGACCAGGAGACCAATTATAGCAGGAGTGAGATGTTTTGAAGCAAAATAGTCAATATATATGGTCTAACTTTAACCCCAATTCTTAGAATTTAACAACATTTTACCATCCCAGCATTTTCATTGATTTGTCCCCTGCACAGATTTCATCCGGAAGCTCCCTGAGCTGGTGGCCTTGCTGCACTGGTAAAGTCAGGTTCTCACTGAATAGTGACACTTGCTTGGTGTGATTGCCCTCTCTGAAACCTCTCCTGATTATGCCTTGAGTTTCGAGTTGCCTCCTTTCTCTCACATGAATGAGCCTATTCTTTCCAGGTACAAGATATTTTAACTTCTGTATTTAATGCCTTTGAGGGACTGAGCTAAGAAGCCTAAACAATCTCCAGGGCTAAGAAACAAGCAGCCGTGGCCAGAGGAGTCAGGTGGCCACACTTTGGTGGTGGCTGGTAAGTCAGCAATGGTCAATCCCAGCTTAAGGCAGGGAAAAGAGTCCTAAACCATGGAATCCGGGTCTTGGCCAACCACTAGACAGCTCTATCAAATTTGAAATTAAAAAAAAAAGAGGCCGCATGTCCTCATTGGTCTTCATTCCTCTAACATGTGAAATGTGACAACTGGACAAGAAGATTGATAACGCATTCCACAGCAGTGGTTCTTGACTTTTGCTCTGCACCAAACTCACCTGGGGAGATTTTAAAATTCTCATTACCCCGGCTACACCCAAAACCTAGGAACCAGTGCTTTCAAAGCTCCTCAGTCGATCCCAATTTGTAGCCAATACTGAGAACTATTGCTCTGTACACCTTTTTATTTATTTTCCCTTGGGTTAAAGGATACATGAGCTTTACCCTTTGATAGATATTTCTTTTTAAAAAGTAATTATTTCAGTAGATTTAGGGGGCAAAAGTGTTTTTTGTTACATGGATGAATTGTGTAGTGGTGAATTTAGGGCATTTAGTGTATCTGTCACCAGCATAGTGTGCACTGTACTCAATAGGTGATTTCTGATCCCTTACCCCTCTTCCATGCTCCTCTTCTGTCAGTTTCCAATGTCCATTACACCACGTTACGACCATATATGCTCATCATTTACTTCCCACTTATAAGCGAGAACATGTGACATTTGTTTTCCCATTCCTCAGATGCTTCACTTAGGATAATAGTCTTCAACTCCATCCAAGTTGGTGCAAAAGACATTATTTCATTCTTGTTGATGGCTGAGGTACTCCATGGTGTATATGTATATATCTACACCATATATTTTTTTATCCATTCATTAGCTGATGAGCACTTAGATTGATTCCATATCTTTGCAATTGTGAATTGTGCTGTGATAAACATTTGGATGCAAGTGTCTTTTTAATGTGATGGTTTCTTTTCCTTTGGGTAGATACCCAGTAGTGGGATTGCTGGAGTGAACGGCACATCTACTTTATTTCTTTGAAGATTTCCATACTGTTTTCCATAGAGGTTGTACTAATTTCCACCCCCACCACCAGTGTATAAGCACTGCATGCATGCCATTTTTACTGCATGAATGCCAGCATCTATTGTTTTTTGACTTTTTAAATAATGGCTATTCTGACAGGGGTAAGGTGGTATCTTAACCTACATGCAAGCTCTTTCCCATTCTGAGCCACTGCATATGGTACTTCAAGTGTACTCCATGAACCAGTAGTATCGAGTTAGAAATACAGAATCCTCATCCCTACCCCAGATCTACTGAATTAGAATCGGTATTTTGATAAGACCTCCCAGTTGGTTTGTATGTCCAATAAAGTTTGAGAAGCACTGTACTACTCAACAGATTTAGAATCATAAGGCCTTCATAATTTGTAGGGATCATTTCTGGAATATAAAATAACTATGTATAAAATGTTTAAAGTGAAAAAAAATGATGGAATTACAAAACTAAGTAACGAGACACTGTCAAAAACTGAACAGGTAAATTTGAAAAAAATAAAAAACCAAATAGAACATCTGAAATAGAAAAAAATGTAATTGTTAGAAATACTCAAGCAGTGTTATAAAACAAATATTAATACAAAATCTGTTGTTTGCTGTTCCAGCTGTTCTGATCATTATTTGTTTTTTGAAAAGCCAAAAGTTGGATATGGTTTTTCAGCTATTTCTGAGTGAGTCAAATATAAACTGACATCTTTCCCAAAAACACATCAGAAAAGACTAAAAGAGAAATCTTATTTCCCGAATAGCTTTGGACTTAATTAAAGATACCGTTTTATTTCATGTACATTGTAGATGAACATTTACACACACACACTGATAAAGCTTTGGGATTTAGAATTGGAACTAATGTAAGTGATCTCTAAAGTAGGCCCTTGTCAAGTTCCTTGAAATCATTTCCAAGTGTTAGTCATACTAACTTTGGAATTGGGAGAATCTCTGGTAGAACCTATCTCTCAACAGAATTCTGACCCACGGGACAGTCCTTCTTGGGGTGGAGGGAGATGACAGTTTTCATGACTTACACAGCATCCAGCTTTGTCCCATTGAAAGCAAGTCCTTGGACTGAAGTAAAGCCATTGTTGTACAGCTTCCTACAACCAATAGAGAGAGGAGAAATCAGAGACCTGTGAGAAGCAGTGCTGACACTTTTCTGAAAGGTTGGGTTTCCTTTCCTTTCTTCAGTGTCAGAAAT
>JAQIFY010006684.1:0-10119 GCA_028533085.1 Varecia variegata
TGAGAAATATCACTGAATTATGCAACTTATCTTTAAGGACATAGTACATGCATGCTGGCATTTAGCTACTGCCAGCACTTTTATTGTAGGGATATTTAGCAGGAACAAGATTCAACAGCCAGAAACCTCTTTTCTGCCATGTAAAGATATACTGCGTGTTCTTCTCAGGCCTGGAGATGTCAACTCACCCTGTATCCAGCTTTTCTTAGGTGTGGCTTGTGCTGACTTGTTAGCAAGGCCTGCTCAATCTGATGATCTGATCAGTCAGACTGAAACTGGCTTCATCTAGTCTGTGTTAGGAGGAGATCAGCGTTGAATGTTTCATCAACAATCAACCAATATACACGAGATATAGGACATAGGGGAAACAGCAATCAAATTCCAATTATCAAACACCCTATGGTTGCCATGGAATGTGGCTAGGAAACACGAAGAAAATACGACCCAAAGTACACAAAAGAGAAAGACGTGGGAAATGACAAAGTTGAGCCAAGTGTCAGGTCTACTTGAACATCTGAAGAGTAAAGCAGACTTATTAACAATTTCTCTTTGAATAAATCCATCTACTAGAAGTCTCTGCTGATCTGCAGTGGAATCTAGGTCATTGCTGCTCAAAGTAGCCACATCAGCATCACCAGGAACCTTTTTAGAAATACAGACTCTCAGGCCCCATCTCAGACCTCCTGAATCAGAGATGTCTTTTGGCAGGATCTCCAGGTGATTTTTATGGACATTAGAGTTTAAAAAACACTGATTTAGGTCATGGTTAGAATAGGACTACTTTATTCAGGGTTTGAACGGTGTTGTCTCTTCTCCTTCCCTCTCTCTCTCATAAAACATTTGGGGAACATTATTAAAGAAAGAAGTTTCAATTTTTCTGAGACAACAGAAAAAAAAAAAAAAAAAGAACCCAACTTTAACTTTTTCCAAATCCAAGTTGAAATGCAATGAAAGGGAAAATATAAAATAGTTCCAATAGCAACATATTGCTCGACTTTTTTTCTCTATTGGCCTTCATTCTCAATGAAACAATTACACAGAGAAATGCCACTAAATTTGTATTCTTTAATTTTCTCTTGTCTCCCCTGTCTCTTCCAGCTGTGAACGACTTCTTTCTTTTCTTCAATCTTTCTCCATGCCTCGCCTCGCTTGCCCATGTTCCAGCTGGTAACAGTTCATGAAGCGTGTTGCAGTGTTAATACCTTGTTAAGAAGGCTGTTTCAGCTGCTCGGTCTTTGAGAGGTCAATGTCAGGACCGTTTTACTTTGAACCCTTGATGGGCAGGGTAAAGTTGGGGACATGTCGAACTTCTACCTTCTCACACTGCAGGAAGCCTTACAATTGTAGGCATCTCTTCCCATGATGCAATGTTGCTGGCTGTGTAAGCAATTAGAAGTATCCTGCTTCTAGTCAAATAATGAGGGAGATTTTAAGACATTTAAAATTAATAGAGGAGTAGACGTGGCATCATTAGGATTCTTTTATGTTTTTAAATTCAGTGCAGTCAAGTATAGGTATTAAAGATGGGATGAATTTTATAACCTTTATTTCTAACAGGTGACACATATTTTAGAATTTATAACAAAGAAAAGAAAAGAAAATGAAACCTTTTTCTCCAATTTTATAATAAGAGCATATTGTTTAGAATTGTCTGACTTCATTAGGGTGTTTTAGTTTGGCAGTTGATGTTTTAGATTTAAAAAATAACATTTTAAGCATTAATTTTTTTTTCTTTTCAATGTAACATAATTTATTGAAAGCAAGTTTTTATCTTTTTGTTCAAGAAACATACATTGTTCGGGTCTCTAGCTGTGAGGAGAGGAAAGAGGGACAAAAACATATCAGTGGCTCAAATTTAATAAAATCCAGTTTCATTCTAATTGCAGCATACCTAATCTTTTTTATTCCTCCACAAAAAATATGCAGTGTAAAACATACTTTTTTTCACACTCTTTTTTTGTTAATTTAAGCATGGAATTTGGTCAATTTTTACTCTTGCTTGTAAGGTTAACTATAGGCCAGAACTGTTTGTTTCTTTAATATTGACTTAACTCTGACTGCTGTTGACATTTTTTAAGGTCTATTTCTTTTAATACTACATAATTTAAGGGGAAAAATCAAGACTAATTAGTTGTTAATGAGAAACGCATATAATGAGAAACAAATGTAACATTAATGTCATGTACAATGTATGTCTGTGTGGTTTAAAAGGTAGGAACACCACCATTATTCAAAATTAGGGAATAAAATCATCGTAATAATTACTAGCAGATGTGTTGTAACTTGTGTTGCAAGTCAAAATTTCTTTGTCAGAACAATGTGGTACAATATTGGATAGTATGCATTTGATGGGGGTTTTAAAGGTGTTATATATTTTTTTGCCAAAATATTTTTTTTATCCAGCTGCCTGGCATCCTTAGGAGATTGGAAAAGATTTAAGGTACTATTATATTTTTCTCTTCCTCACAACATTATTATTCCTTATCAGCACAGAGATATTCATTGACACACTCTAGTGTTAGATTGGGTTGTGGCAGCCTATCGCTCTGCTGGGGTGCTGTACTCTCATGGGCTAAGGAGCATCTTGTGTGTTGTCCAGCTCCAAGTTTACAAAGTAGATGTTTACCACTGGAGACTGTTAAATTCCACTCAGTGGCGATAATATAATGATCAGATGACATCATGGATTCCCAGCACAGAGATGGATCCACTCCTTCTCAGCCCTGTGTGCACAGATCCTGTACCGCTGAGCAATATCTTAAGGTCAAGCAACAGTCTTTCCACTTTAGGGAACTCTAGACGAAGGCAACTCTGAAACATTGCTGTTTTAGAATTACGGACTAGCAGGACTAAACGTTTGGGCTGAGGGTGGTGAGGATGTGAGGAGGAGGGTAAGAAAGGGAAGACAGGTGGTGAAATTTAACCTAAAAATATCACCAGATGTGAGGTTTTAACCCTTGAGCTGTTGTAAACTTTAGAAGGTGATAGTAATGACAATTTTCATGATCCCACTCATCCATCCATCCATCCATTAGTCAATACATATTTATCATGTCCTCTATGTGTTGGAGCAGAAGTTATAGCAATGAATGAAACATAGGAAGTTTCCATTTTTATGAAACATGTTCTAGTGGATAATAATATCTTACATTGTTTCAGCTTATTACATTCTAAATACTCTTCTAACTACTTTCACACAATATCTCATTTAATTCTCATGACAATTTTCATAGATTGTTCTAAATTGAAAAGGTAATAAGAAGCCTGTGTTTAAAATACATCACTGATGCTAAAAATGAAAATAACACATCCTTATAGAAATCCATATTTATACAAAATGTTTTTATTTTCAACCAAGTAAACATTCAAGCTACTGAAAGCATTACTTAGATATAATTTTTTTTAAATGAGAGGGAAAAATCTCTAATGTGGTTTAGAGACTTTTTTTTTTTTTTTTTTTTGAGACAGAATCTTGCTCTGTCATCCCGGCTATAGCGCAGTGGTGTCATCATAGTTCATGGCAACCTCAAACTCTTGGGCTCAAGTGATCCTCCTGCTTTCAGCCTCCTTAGTAGCTGAGACTACAGGCATGTGTCACCATGCTGGGCTAGAAATCTCTAATGTAATATTGAAATTAACTCTGATAAAACAAATTTGTGGGGAAAAGCAATCATTGGAGTATGTATGTGAGGGGATGGTGTTTTACATTTATGTTAGAGCCAGTTACTAACTGGCTCCTGATAAAGGATACTTTCTCTAAAAGTATAGTACATGGACTGTTTGCATCAGGATCACCTGGGATGCTTACTAAAACTGCCACTTTGTGGGCATCTCCATAGATTCAGTGTCCCAGAATGACTGGAGGCGGTGCTAAGGAATCTGCATTTTCCACCAAATCCCTAGGTGGTTGTTAATCACACTAAAGTTTGAGAACCACTGATGTAGAATGTTATTTCACAGTCTAATATCTCAGATGGTCTCACCCTATTTGAAATTCTCAGAGTTATGTTGTCAGCTGGTGAACATCTGTCTAGAATTCTAATACAAGCAATAATGGTGCATAATAACATACAATATCCATTAATGTTGAACAAGGGTGTCTGTTCTCTGGCATTATGAAACCTAGAATATTGCTTTTCTTTCTATGTGTGTTAGGAACCAGTAGCATAAATCTCAATTTTTGTCTAACTATATTTCTGATGGCTGTTCTTTCATTCATCATATCCAGTGCTTTAGCTTCTTTGCCTCTTGCTATTTTATTATGTTCCTGATCTTCTCTCTGAACTAATTTTTTTAAAGTTGTTTTGAAAATAATTGTTTTTAGAAGGGTAAGAATAACTAATAACTAATTATGAATCAATTTATGATCAGGATCATTAAGTTATTAAATATATATATTTTTCTTTTTATTGTTCAGGGTAAGAGAGGCTAGGATTCAGTAACAAACAATTCCAAAATCTTAGTGGCTTAACACACACACACACAATTTTTTTCTCCTTTATGCTACAAGTCTAACATGGGTGTGTGGGGTTTTGCTCCTCATAGCCACCAAGGGACAGAGGGTACAGGAAGCTCTGCTTCTTGTAGCTGCACTGTCTGAAACATACGGCCTCTTTGACAAGGGCAGAGAGTTAAAGGATCCCATATAGGCTTTTAAACGCTTTGGGCAGAAAGAAGCACATACCATTTTGTTCTCACAGACCATAGCCCCTACCTGGTCATGTGGCTTTATCTAATAAAGAGGGGGCAGGAAAATGTGTGTGGGGGGTGCACATGTATATTTGGTGGGCAGTAACTCTTGCCGTATTTTTGCTGACTTTAAATGTCTCTTTCAGTTACCGTATTTCATTTAATCAGGATGTAGGCAGAAAGAAGACATCTTTGCTAAATAATGTTATTGCTTCTATCAGTCAGTGAAAACAATTTTTTTCTTAAGCCCTCAAAGGTAGGCACTACAAAAAATACAAATAATGAGTAAATTACAGATGGAGAAAAAGTATGATATAAAAAATAAATAGAATATTTGACATAATAAGACCCAAGTGATAGTTATTATTCTGACAAAAGTTGTTTTTAATGCATGACAATTCTAACAAGAAGGCAGGTTGGATAGGTACTAATAGAAACTGCACAGACTTTTAGTTCAAATTCTTTTATAAGTAATTTATCTGAAAATGTTTGAGGTGCTATTGAGAGAGCAAAAGTTATAGCAGTGAATAAAACAGGAAGTCCCTGATCTCCTGGAACTCATGTTGAAGAGATAATGGCCAACATGTATTCAGGCTCACTCGTGGTATTTTTGTTAGTATTTTATGTATGTTATCTCATTTAATCCTTATAAAATCTCATGAGGTGTTGGAGTTGAAGAAGGAATACCAAGGTGAACTTTCAAAAATTTTTTTTATTTTTAAATTTTAGAATGTTATGGGGGTACAAACATTTTGGTTACATATATTGCCTTTGCACCACCCAAGCCAGAGCCACAAGTGTGCCCATCCCCCAGATAGTGCGCTCTGCATCCATTAGTTGTGAATTTACCCATCCCCTCCAGCCCCCTTCCAACTGCTCTCGTGCAAACTCTGGACTCTGGGCCTCAAGCGATCCTTCTGCCTCTGCCTCCCAGAGTGCTAGGATTACAGGTGTGAGCCACCTCGCCAGGCCCCCCTTAATTTAAAAAAAAAAGAAATAGTTTTCCATTATCTATCACCATAATATTTGATGATCTAACCAGCTAAATTTGGATTTTTTCCTTTCTTTATCATCTTCATACTCTTCTTGAATAATCCCACTTACTTCTACGACTTCAATATCGAAGTTTTTTTTACAACATTTTGGTAAGTCCAAGTGAAATTTCTCATTCTCATCTCATATGTATCCTTACAAATTTGCTCCCTACCTTATGCTTTCTATTTTAATCACCAAACTCTCCACATACTTCATAAGCTAGAAACTTTGGGATCATTGTTGCATTTCCTTCTTTTTCATCATCCATACTAAAGGATTACCACATTGTAGGTGTCCTTGAATTGGTCTCTTTTATTTCTGTCCACTAATATTGCCTTGGTTTAGATCATCATTACCTTTCACCTAAGTTAATCATGACTTTACTATTCTTATTCCAGTTTGTTTTCATTAATGTTCATTTTCAACATTATCTGATTATGTCTACATGATATTTCAACACCATTAAGACTCAAATGTTTATATACATTCATTAATTTGATTCATTCATCAGTATTTTTAGGCATCCATTAACTATGTGCCAGGAATTAAATAAGAAATAAAAGTAATACACCATGTCTTTGCTGATTGACGTGGTCCCTTAGCTTTTTTCATTAGCATCTCAGGAATACAAGACAATACAGTTTTTCTCTCTCAAGGCTACAATTTAAAAACATTAAATTCAGTTATTTGCTACTGGTTTTTTCTCTTTTTTAGAAATGAGAGCTCATTATGTTTCCAAGGCTGGTCTCGAACTCCTGGGCTCAACAGATTCTCCCTATCTGCTTTTCTTTTAAACCAAAATTTATTATGCTCTTACTCCTGCATAGTCTGTTCCCTGGCATGGAATTTTTTTTCTCTATACTTCTTCATTGTTCTCTCATCAGTTTATGGAACAGAAAATGTTCAAGATATAGCAATGAAATAGCAATAATAATAATAAAGCACAGGAGGGCCGTGCCCGCCGGCCAGCCAGCGCTGCAGGATCTGACCCACCGGAGGATGCCCGGCTCCCCCACAGAGCTCCACACCCACTCAAACAAGGACAGGCTTGAAGTCGGTGCAAAGTCCCCGCGTGGGAGGACAGGCTCCGCGAGGATGAGACAATAGCGGGAAACATTTTGAACTCCCCGTGCTCTGTGCTGGGACCCCGCTGGGCGGGGGAGGGACCGGTCTGAGTGGTTACTCCCCGTGACCGCAACCGTCTCAGGGAGTTTGGAGACAGCCACTTTGCCTCTGGTGGCAGTGGGACCGGAGCACAGGAGGTCAATGCTGAATGTCTCTGGAAACTGCCAACAATTCGGCGGGCTCAGGGCTGGACAAAAAGAGCATGGCCCTCCGCTAGACAGACTGTGGGACTGTGATGCAGAGGTGACAGCTGGCTGCCTGCTGATTCAGCCCGCCTACCCGGCTTCTGACAATCCCTGGGTGGTCGCCCCCAACGCTAGCTCTCCAGTGGCGGCGGCCTCCACCACTGGGGTCCCCAGCCCGGAGATGCGGCTGTGTGTGGCGGTTTCCAGCCTGGGGACTTTCATGCCAGGCGCAGTGGACTCCGCCCTTGGAGGTGGGGAGAAGCCAGAAAAGCTGCTTTCTCTATGTGGCTGTCGTGAACATGCAGGACTTTGGTGCTGAAAACCGGCTGGTGACTTGCTGATTCTGCTTGCCAGACCAGTGATGGCCAATGGCGCTTGAGTCCTTGCCCCTAACACTAGTTCCCTAGGGGCAGGGTGGAGGTGAGGAGAAGTGAGAATCTCTGTGCAACTGGCATGAATCTGTGGGACTCTGGTGCTGAAAAATAGTCAGAGGCCTGTTGATTCTGCCTGCTGGACTGGTTAAGTCATCTAGTAAGATCATATCTCCAGGGCTTGCTCTTTGCGTTAGGGCGGCCACCAGCATTGGGGTTTGTGGACAGGGAAGGAAAAACTGGCCAGAGACCTCAGCAATCCCATGAGGAGCAGCCTCCCAAGTGCGGTGAAAGAGCCCTGAATAACATATTAGTGGCTCCCCCTAGCGGCAGATCAAACAACCACAGAAGCACATACATCCAGGTATGCGTGCGCCAGCTGCCATCTATCTTGCTCCTACCACCACCTTAGGGGGAACAGGGTCCAAGCAACCCGTAGGAGTGGCAAATCCTCTCCCAAAGATCAGGGTATACATATACCCCAACCGGGGCACCAGAGCCTACCACAGAGACATCAGATTATCTCAATAACTGGCTCCTCCACGCAAACTACAATCAATGATGGAGAGTGTAACCCAATAGCTTAACACAGTGACTTCCATCTATTAGAGGGCAGTGGAGTCATACCCACAAGGGCAATCCACCAGCTTCGAGCTTAAGCTGGGGGACCAAACTCACTAGTCTCCATTGGCAAGAGGTGAAGACAACAGGTCAGAGGTAACCCAACTTGCTAAAATACCCCTAAGGCAATACAGCACCAGTGCACCTCTCCCCAGCACTGTCAAGGAATGACCCTTGGAGACTTCGAGATAGGGCCATAAACCAGTCCTAGCACACCCAGTTCACGACCAAGAAGCCTAATGAGAAAGAATCAGCAAAAGAACATAGGAAACATGAAATATCAGAGAGAAAAGTCACCCCAAAGAAATCCTTAGATTCTAAACAATAGATACCAACTTCAACAAAATGATTAAAATGAGAGAGGAAGAATTCAGAATATGGACTGTAAGAAAACTCAATGGAATTGAAGAGAAAATAGAAACCCAACACAAAGGAGCCACAAGAACAATGCAGGAAAAGACATTCTATAACAAAGACATCTGCACTCAAATGTTTATGGCAGCATAATTCACAGTTGCAAAGATGTGGAAACAACCCAAGTGCCTGTCAATTCATGAGTAGATTAATAGAATGTGGTATATGTATACCATGGAATACTACTCAACTACAAAAAACAATGGTGAACTAGCATCTCTTATATTATCTTGGATAGAGCTGGAGCCCACCTTCTAAGTGAATTATCACAAGAATGGAAAAAACAAGCACCACATGGACTCGCCATCAAATTGGTAATAACTGATCAACACTAAGGTGCTCACATGGAAGTAATATTCTTCGGGTGCTGGTCAGGTGGGAGGGCCATGGTGGGGATGGGTAAACTCAAAACTAAGGGGTGCGGAGCACACTGTATGGGGGAAGGGCAAGCTTGTAACTCTGCCTTGGGCGAGGCAAAGGCATTATATGTAACCAAAATGTTTGTACCCCCATAATATTCTGAAATTAAAAAATGAAAAATAAAAAGTTGAAATGTGAAAAAAAATAATAAAGCAGCTAACATTTATTGAGCATTTACCAATTGTTAGACATTGCCAACTGCATTACTCAATGTTTAATTCTCACAATAATTCTTTGGGCTAGGTATTATTATTATATCTGTTTTTTTTTTTTTTTTTTTTCTTTTTGAGACAGGGTTTCACTCTGTCACCTGGGCTAGAGTGCAGTGGTGTCATCATAGCTCACTGCAACCTCAAACTCCTGGGCTCAAGTGATCCTCCTGCTTCAGCCACCTGAGTTGCTGGGACTATCGGCGTGTGCCATCATGCCTGGCTAATTTTTCTATTTTTTGCAGAAATGGGTGTCTTCTTCTTGCTCAGGCTGATCTTGAACTCCTGGCCTCAAGTGATCCTCCAGTCTTGGTCTCCCAAAGTGCTATGATTACGGGCATAAGCCACCCCACCCAGCCTGTATCTGTTTTATATAGGAGAAAAGTGAGTCCTACACACTTCAAACTGTAGAGAGAAACTTTCAGATATCATACAACTAATAGTGAATGGGTAGGGATTAAACCCAGATTTGTCTGGCTTTATACTCCACTTAATTAGTTAGTATGTTTAGTATATAGCAGACACTTAGTAACTGCTAGTTGGATAATTAATCACATGTATAATAATAGAATGAAAATTTCTCAGTTTGTGAGAAGGATTTTACCAGAAATGTCTTCTATGTTCTCTTGAAAAGACAGTGGACTCATGATTTGTTTGATTACAGAGAAAAGGCCATATTTAAATGGTGATATACAGAAATGATAGTGAATTTAAACTGTTTGCTATTGTTCAAATTTCCTTTTAAAAGAATCTCATAACCATCACTAGAACCTTCTAAAAATTAAAGTTGGATAGTAGAACTATTCTCTATTGCCCAAATATGCCATTTAGTACTAGACTTCTTATGATTGGAGAATAGATATTGCTGCATCATTCAGTTTCAATAAACCAAAAGTATAGAAATAGTAACAAATGTAGAATAGCATCAGTATTTGTACTCTTAAAAAAGTATAATATAGATATGTGTATATATATACATCTTTATCAGATTTATTTAATAAGTGCATATTACTTTGGGGTATTATGCTATACATATTATTTTCTCCTTTA
>JAQIFY010006685.1:0-10118 GCA_028533085.1 Varecia variegata
TGAGAGTATATATCTGAGTGTCCTTCCTGGGGACAAGACTGATCTCTTACCTACCACCTCTACCTGCCCTACTTGTAGACTTCTTCCCCCCAGACCTCCGAGGTGTGAAATACCCTGCTCAGCTGATAAATAACTTTTCACAAGGAAACAAGTGGACCTGGGGGGTGGAGGTGTGGCCTGGGGCAGCCCAGCCTTGCTGGGGAAGGTCAGAGAGCCTGGCTTCCCTACTGCAGCGGAACATACTCAGTGCCTGCTGCAGTGAGACCTCCTCACTCCACCTTCCCAGGACTGGACTTCTCTCTGGGGAGGACATTCTGTACAAGACCCTGTCTCCCATTCAGGTGTATCCTCACCTCTGCCTTCCTCACTGTCTGCTGGAATCATATAACTCAGGGTGCAGAACTTCAATCAACTTTCCTTATATTGAAAGGTCAACTTGT
Organism: Varecia variegata; assembly: GCA_028533085.1. Taxonomy (NCBI): domain Eukaryota; kingdom Metazoa; phylum Chordata; class Mammalia; order Primates; family Lemuridae; genus Varecia; species Varecia variegata. The sequence goes on from JAQIFY010006685.1 coordinate 441, forward strand.
CCTAAACCTATTTTTCTCTCACAGAAAATAGTTGAAGTTTTGTTAAGACATCTGAATTGAGTTCTACTTTAATTGTCAGCTCTGCATTACACATAAGTTATAAATTTCTTCAATATTAAACTCGTTCCTGTATGGAGGTGGAATCAGTTGTGGAGTCCAGGTTTTTACACTTGTGTGACTATTTTAATGTATATGGGTTAGTGCATCTATTGCCACTTCTAGATACATACTGAAGTGGGGAATTAGGATCTGAAGTCTTATTTTTCCCCATGTTACTGACTTAAAACTCATTTTCAGGTCTCTACTTTGCTAGACTTACCTCCAGACTTTGTTGCTTGTTCTGGAAACTGAGTTCTAAGAAGTGTCTGCCTCTCACTTGAATCTGAGGAACAGATGTTCTCTTCTTGTGACATGTCCTTCAGATGCCATGAATCCTAGAGGGCCATTGTCCTCCCATTTGACCCCCAGGGTTGAAAGAAGGAAAATGAGATGCCTTGAAACCCTCCTCTGTTCAGTCCGTGGCAGGTCTCACCCAGGTGCCTGGCTTAGACACTGTGTTGTCCTCAGGAGGTGTTGCCCCACGTGTTGGCTTTAACTGTGCCCGCCTGTATTGAGATGTCTGCTCCCATGGGCTCAGCCCTGCTTGATAAAGCCTATGTCATGCTTTTACTATTGTCTGACATTTTTGTTCTTTGTGTCATTCAGGTCATTTCCAAGCCAGAGTACATATTACGGTCCAGGTAAAGGCTCTCACCACATTGGTAACTGCAGGGGTGCCCTGGTGATAAATCTAAATCTGATCTGGAAACTTCTAAGAAACTCAGGGGTCAGTGTAGTGACTTGGGAATTCATCCTGAGGAAGCAAAGTGCTGAACAAAGAATGTGTTGTACCTTCCCTAGACTTTTTTGAAAGATGTTTAATTGGTACAAGTTTACTCCAAGAGAAGGGTAGAATCTTTGGGCTCTATGGTCAACAGCACCTTCTCTGAGCAGAAAGGCTTAGAAGTCTTGGACCTAGGAGCAGGACTCTGAAATCCTTCCCATTGCCATGTTGTGTGAAGGCTGCGCCTGTCTAGCTCCTCGGGCAAAAGCATGAGCCACAGCTCTCCTGAGATGTGAAAGCTGCTATGAGTCTTGTTTCCCAGTCTTAGCCCCTTTCAGATGTGTACCTGCTGCTTTTCTTCAGGTGGTTCAGGGAACTAGAACAGTCACCACTTAGCGGGGAGGGTGGAGGTCAGACCTGTCTGTGGAGAGACCTTGCTGTGTGTCTGTGCAGATGAGAGATGTCCTGCCTCTTGGGTAGCTGTGCTGACCACAGCTCATGAGAAGCAAGGGTCTCTGTGGTCCCTTGTGGTACCTGAGGCCTGCTGGGCAGCTTAGTTTCTCTGGAATGAGGACATTGAGGATGCTTACAGTGGTCTTTGGCCAAAGAAGATGGGCATTTTGAGTGCTTTTTCCTGTCTCCTTGCGTTGTATGGAATAATTAGGATCTGACTAGTGTACTTCTACCAAATGGGTGGTTAGATACCAGCAAGGAACATTTCTTGGCACAGAATATTGGGTGAAGGTTTTTAATTGTATACTCCTGTAGAAAATATAAAAATTCTCCTACAAGCTTTGTTTTTTGCAGTCTACATGTATTCATTTGAAACACTGTCCTTAGTATCTTAACCTATTGATAGAAGGCTAAGAATACATGTAGCTATTTTACTCATGATCATGTTTCCCAGGGAAAAGTTGAGGCTTCTCCTTTGAAATAGAAGAAACCACCGACTTACTGTGGTTGCTTCTGAAAGTTGACCTTGAAAGAAGAAATTAAGAGTGCCTATCCAAGTATTTCCTGCTTTGTCAAATGGCTACCACATTAGGGGCTTAAACTGAACCAGTGTGTCTCGCAGTTGGTAGAGAACAAGTTTGAAGTGGTTCTCTGTGGGATATAGTCAAGTTGATGGCAGGGTCGGGTATTTATCTTGTTACTGAGGACAATGTGGTGCCTTGACTTACCCACCATTTGAGGGCCATGAGTTGCTGGTCTTTCAGCCACTTTATTCATGTTCATACTCGGGACGCTCTTTCATCTCAAAGCAGTGTATACGTCTTAAACCTGCCTCTCACCTGCACTTCTGCCTGTCTCCAACCTGTCTGTAATTGTCTTGCTTAGAGATCCTGCTGGACTAGATCTGAATGTGCAGCTCAGCTGATGTTCAGTATGTTCCCTCGTCTCCCTTGACATGTAGCGTAACATGTTTACTTACTAAATGTGAGGACAGACATTACCGAAGGGTAACTTACCTGCCTCTACCTCCTGCTTTCTTGGAAATGATCTCAAAGCCCCGAGGAGGATGGTGAACTGCTGGTGGCAGCATGGGGAGAGCAGCCCTGAAGGGGTCGTATTGAACTGGTCACTTTCAGATATTCCCAGAATCACAGTGGGTTCTCTTTGAAGAAGGTATGGAATGTATCTCAGAATGTCCTACTTGAGGACAAGAGTCTGGTCATTGTGTCCCACTTCTGTCTGCCATGATCACAATAGTGTTCCCACTCTTAAGCATTTACTCCCTGTGCTGCTGAAACATGGCTCTGCATGGAAACACTGGATCCAGAAGGTGAGGGTGTGGCCCAGGGCAGCTCAATCATTGGAATCAAAGGGAAAACCATTTGGATATTCCCATGTACTCCGTTATTCTCAATTTCATATTTATTCCCAATTATTGCATTAGTCATCCCACTGTTCATGTTGACACTCACTTCTATTATATTCCATAGATGACTGACTTTGTGGGAGAAAAATGATGCAAATTAAAATAGGTGAGATTGAGCCCAAGGATCTAAAATTAGACCTACCTCCTTTGTCAGATCTCCCTCCCATGTCGTGAGTTGTCCTGAGATGACTGTCATGGAAATAATTATAACTCTGATTACTTCGAGGGTGTTGGAGGTTAGGAGGTTTTAGATTCCACGTGAGTGTTGTAAATGTCCATCACCTATTGCTTTTCATTGCCACATACGTCACTTCCTAGTCGGGAAGTGGAATCTGAAATATTTTGGTCACAGGAAATTGCAGAAAATATGCTTTTCTCCATTTCTTTAGCTGGTGAGAATGGTGTGTACATCTCATTTTAGTTGGATCATTAGTGTTCTTATTGAAAGGATTTTATGCTCCCCTCTGACACACCACATTCCTGAGCACTCATGATTAGAGGATCCAGCCAATGTCATATGCTTCCTCTAGTGGAGGTTGTTCCTGAGCATGTCTGGCTAGCTTTTGCCCACTTCTATTGTTTGACCCCTATTGTCCCAGCCACTGCCAGATACAACCTAGGTCACTCTTTGACATTTGTCTGACATTATTGTGTCCATGTGGAGGTCACTTCAAAGTCAGAGTTTGGATGGTCCATGGGGGAGGGATTCTTACTATTAGCCTGCTGTGGTAGGGAGGGATTCACTCCATTTACCCCACAGGGAAATTCCACTGGATGTGGATTGCATAGGTAGCACTTATTGTGGGCCTGGGTCTCTGACTTTTTCTGGCTCCCACAGTCACAGTTCTCCAATCTAAGGTGTTCAGTCTTCTATTATGAATTCCCTTTGGGTTCTGAAGACCGGAGTTTAAGGGCTTCAGCACAGTCTGTGCTGTGTACAGAGCTGAGCCACTGGTCAATCTCATGTCGACAGGTAAAGCAAGTGCTTCCTTTCTGCCTTGATCTTTGTTGAACTTGAAATATAGTTTCCTGGAGGTTGACACAGGGGTCATTGTATGGAACATCCTTGACTTCCTGACCAGGTGACCTAGTTGATGGTGACTTGAGGAATTTGCCCAACTAAGAAAACTTCTTGCTTGACACTCCATGCTGCAGAGTCTTGGTGTATAGACTTCTGCCTTCCTGATAACACAGGATAGATGCCTGTGACAGATGTTGCACATTAGTCAAACTTGTGACTGGGTGGGTTTCTGTGTGTGCTGGTATTCTGTAAAGAGAATGGCTTTTATCTGAAATGATTTCATCTGAAAGCCATGATCCTTCAATCATACTGGATTAAAGGAATTTGCCTATAAAAGACAATAGGTTATATCATGGCATTTCCTGTTTCTGTGAGCTGTTCAGCATGCTTCAAGATTGACTTGATCAGGAATTCAATGCTGGACATTCCCGGTCTGCTTTAGTCTTCACAAAGGAAATTATGAAGTATTAAATTTCACGGGGGTCCCCAACCTATGGTGAGTTGTATAATAGAAATAAAGTACACAAACTTAATGTACTTGAATCATCCCGAAACCACGCCCCTGTTCCCTGATCCATGGAAAAATTGTCTTCCATGAACACAGTCCCTGGTGCCAAGAAGGTTCGGGACTGCTGAAATATCATATAATTTTGGATCAAACTCTACATTACAATTAAGAATGATAGTTCATTCTGATGAAAACAATTTTCTAAGCCTATAGTATGAGAACTGTTCCACTGCCTCCTGCTATTTTACCACTTTTTTTTGAGTCAGAGGTGCTACTATTATACCAGGAGGTCCTATTTGTTTTCTGTAAATCAGGAAGGGCTATCCCAAGAGTCCCTGTGTTAACCCAAGCTCCAACACCATGGTGGGTGGTGCCCTGAGCCCAAGGGTCTGAGAGTTTGGTACCATTCTCTGTGGTGCACTTAGGGGCCAAAATGAGAGAGATACTTGAATGACCAAAACACATGAGCCGCTTGTTCTTCTACATTGTAGCCTTTTTCTTCTCCCGATGTTTCCAAGTATAAGGACCTTTCCTCCTCCTGATTTTTAGTTACACTCATCCTGTTTCTCATTTTAATGAGTACTACAGGCTGAATGTTTCCAAATGTTTCTGCCTGCATCTACCAGTGTTTCTGAGATGAACTCTTTTCTTTATTTTAGTAATTCCCCAATCTTAATTCCGTTCATGTTGTATCAATTCAGTTTTCTAAAAGATGGTGGCCTTTAGGGACTGTCTTGATGTTTGTGTAGTGGCTGTCCTGCCTGAGCATAGGTACTGGTGGGAGAGGTTCCACTGAGAATAACATTATTTCTAACTGGCCAAAGTGATGTTTACCTGGGTTGAAAGTCACCTGCTATATTTGTATGTCCTCTAAAGCTGTCATTTTAGGTTCTATCCCTGAAAATGTCCCAGAAGAAACAAAGACCAACATGCTAGAAGGTAGGAGCTGGGTGCCCCTTGTGTGGTGGCTATATGCCTTTGGTACCACTACACGTGTATGCCTGTTCCAGACAGGTAGGGGGAGGTGCTGATCTTGGGCAACAGTGCAACTTCTCTGAGCAGCCAGGTCCAGGCTGGAGACAAGCTCAATTCTGAAACCATTGCAGTCTGCAGTATCATGCTGTTGAAGTAACTGACCTTTGGCCCAAACTGTGAGCCAGTGAGGTTTTCTGGGTGGAAAAGGTAGCTGTTGGCCATGCCTTCCGGTCATTAGTAGCCCCCCTTTTTTTCTTGGAGGTGTCATTCTGCAGACACTGGCTCAAATCTTAGGATGGCTGTAAGACAGACAATGCCAGGACTAGTTTGTAATGAACTTGGTGTTGGTAGGTAGAGCTGCCAGTAGATGGAAACTCCTTGACTGCACACTATGAACTAGGTGAAACCCAGGAATCCAACTGGCCAGACCTGAAGTCTGAGGACTGGAGCATCTTACTCTGCGGAGTAAAGCTGGTGAGAATTCAGCCAGTGGACTTGGTGAGTCATCTTGGTCCTCAGTGAGCCCATTTATTCTATATCTTTTTGGTGGCTCTCAAAGTTTTATACCACATCAGGGAGCTCATCTTTGGTAACATCATCTACCAGGTCAGGTTTTGTGAAGATGACTGTGATGCTATGTTGGGGTGCATCTCCTGAGAGGTGGTTATATGCATGCCACTGTGGACCACCACCGATGGATTATTTCTTGCTGTGGATGTAGTTCTGGAAGACTGGCTTGATCTGTCAGTGGGCTGATAGTCCATGGCCACTGTAGTCATACCAGGAAGGTATGTTAGATGTGTGGGAACTTATATCCCTTCCCCAGTGATGTTTTGGGCTTTACTGAGTTGCTTTCCACCTCCAAAACAACTGAAATCTCAAGTTCAATGTTCAAGCAATGGACATTGCCTTTCCGCTTATCTTCATGCACATGATTTTTTCAGTTTAAGCACCAGGAACATCTTGTGATAACACGGCCTGTGGAGAGAACAACTCCCCACAGAGCTTCCACCATGGAGCACTTGCCCAAGATCTGGTGCCTGATGAGTGGTGGTGAGGCAGGAGAAGGTCTGCCTTATGCCCAGGCTCTGCAGGGAAGTCAGGTCAATGCAGGTGGGCACCCTCTCCTGGTGCCAGTTCTACAGGTAGTTTTTGGTCTATATATCCCGATTTTTCTCTGCCTTATTAGCATCTCCATGTAATGGTGGGTTGATGCAGAAGCTAAATCCACATTTTGTAACTTCTTCAGAATGAACCATCTTCTAATAAAGCTGGTGAGATTCCACCTGTAGACTTGGTGAGTCTCATCCTGAGGGATGAGGCTGAGTCTGGATGACTGTCATGACCACCTTTACCAAAGGGTGTGGTCAATTCATCCTGGGCAATTTTGGATGGGGGAATTTGACTTATTCCCATGTGAGAACGCAATTGCCATTTTGTGTGTATTCCAAATTTTTTCCTTTCTTAGAGCAGAGCTATCAACTAGTTTGAGTGTTCTCTAAGAGCAGGCTCCCATGACACAGTCCTGCCCCATCATAGCTCCAATTACTGGTGTCCAGCTTGGCACAAGGAAAAAGGGGCCATTTACTCTTTATTGACTGTTCTGGCAGGTCATCATTACTTGCCCAGGGAGGGGAGCATAAGAGTGCTCTCGTGGTATCTGCTATTACCTTTTTCCTTATGCTAATACTAATGAGTAGTCACCTTGAACTTATGACACCTTATAATGAAAACTTAGTCCTCCTTTGTGGAATGAGTTTAATGTTAAATGCAAGGGTTTAACTGTCTTTCTGCCTCTCAGAAATCACTTTGGAAATTACAGGTTCCTGTTTCTGTCCCAAACTAGATGCTTATTAAACACTGTTCAGCTGAAAATTAGAAGATGGGGGCTTATTCCCAGTTACAGTTATCACTCACGCACATCCCTAGGAGGGTTTGCTAAATTGCTCTATCAACAAATTGATGCTTTTGTATCAGGAAAAAAATGCCCTGTCGATTTTTCATGATCAAAGTCCCAGGGTTAGAAGACACGCAACAGGCTGTAGATCACATAAAGACAGAAAACATCAGAAGCCTGCCTGCCTTGTTCTTCCCCAAACAGAGTCCTTATGTCATAATTGAAGTGTTCAGGGCAGCAGATCCTCCCTATGCACTGAGAGGATGGGGCTGGTCTTCACTTCCTGTGGACACTGAGCACCTGGGACACATGAGCAGTAAGGTGACCTAAGCTTTGCACTAGAGGATCCCGTGTGCTTACTTGGGGTATGGATAGGAACCCTGGTCTTTTCCTGGTACATGTCACAGAGGTTACCCTGTACAATGACAATTACACAGGCTATGGTTAATTTCCCGTGAAACTATTTGTGAGCCTTAATCTGTCACAGGGTTTTCTCCCTCTTTGTATCATGCTTTGTTAGATAGAACAGAACATACAATAAGAAATTTAACCTTTCTAACTTTGGAACTTTTAAAGTGTCTTTAAAACACACTTTTAAAATACAGCTGCTTGGGGTCACTACTAAAATTCAATGATACTTGTTAAACCGTGGTAAAGAAGACTTCATACATGACCAGAAATAGATATAGGGACCAGTGGGGTGTCATAGTTGGCAAGAACTGTTGAACTCAAATCTGAACACAGCATGGGCAAGTGGGAATTTATTGCCACGGAGGAGTGTGGGGTCAGGAATGGAAAATCATTGAGATGCATCAGAGATAGGTCAGTTCAGCCAGAATTGCCCTTTACAGGACTTGTGTTGAAGATAAACCAAGATCAGACATCATCCAGTGGATAATGGAGGGTGAGGAACCAGATCAGATACTGAGGATGATGAGATATCAGCCGTGGGGAGTTCTTGAAAAGTGGATTTAGCAAGGTTCTTTGTTAAACCTTGGCTTTACAAGTACACAGATAGGCCTAGGGAAAGTTTCACAAGCCTGAGTCCAGTTAGGCTGAGCAAAAATCCTGATCACTACCCATGACTTTACCTGCAGCTTAATCTTTAAAGGATAATTATCATCCTTGTCTCATTAGGAACCTCCACTAGATGGGACTTAGAATGTTGCCTTTTGATCTGAGTTGCTGGCCTAAAGGAGCTGTCTGCTCAGATCAGAAGGTAATTGCCTCTCTGCAGAAAGCATTTGTTAGATGAGACCAAACCCCCTCTGTTCCATAAGGACAGCAATCCCTCAGTGAGGCTGAAGTGGTTACAGCTCTCACCCAAGAGCATTGCAGAGGAGCTCTGAGTAAGGTGTATTGAATATCAGGAGACCTGTAAGTAGGGGTGACAGGTGTGCTGTGTCCCTCCTGGGATTTCTGCTTGAGCTACCTTGTAAACTGGCTCTGGGTACCTGATCCAGGAGTCTATATTGATAGCTGACCTGTGGAGGGGGCTGCGTAGGAGACTTCGTTCTCGTACTTACCCTGGAGAGTTGGGTTAATTTGTCTTCAAGATAACTCCCGAAAAGCCATTTGTCTGTTCAGTTTTGCTTAGCTGTAGTCATGTAATTTCATTCTACAATAGAGGAAATACGTGGAGTTGATCTGAACTTTAGGATCATGTCATTAAAAAAATGAGGCAATCTCTTCATCTTCTACAGTTGTCTTTATGACTGAGACCGAGAGTCCCCTTCTCTGGGAACGATGAAAAAAAGAGGAAGGAGTCTGCCTTGTCTCAAAGACGTATCCAGCGGGGTGGGATGTGCTGGCACAGGGACACTCTCCCACTCACTGCCCTGATCCACCACTGAAGGAAGAGTGGTGCTGGCTTTGGAAAGTGGATCAAGGATGTCTCAGTGGGTACACAGGTTGGTCTCCCCACAGCACCTGTCCCCTTCTGCCCAGTTGTCCAGTCTTCAGATATCGACCACACAGCAGCAATAGGTGGTCAAAAGTTAGATGGTGTAATAGCCTCATGCAGGAGGGAGGTATCTAAGCTTGTCTAGACAGTTAGGGGAATTTTTTCTCTCTTGCTGTCATCTTACGTTCTTGTAAGTAAGATACCTCACCACTCTTAAAAGGTTTCCTATGAATCCTATATTTTTTTCTTGTAATGAAAATTATGGGAAACACCAAAGCAAAATTGTGGGACAAATCTAAAACATCACTTTGGAGTAGAATGTATACAGATGACTGATTTTTCTCTTCCTGGGTGACTAAGCACTTGTCAACTAGATTTCTTCTTGCCTTGTAGAAAGGCGTTTACTACAAACTGATGAGATATGGTTCCTAAAAAGCATTCATGCATGTGGTACTAATGCTCCCAAAACATTGGGTTCTTGAAAGGATATTTCAAAACCCAGGAAACAACTGTTCTATGGATTGGTTTTCTGATTAAAAAGCAGAGGGTTCAGAGAAGGACCCTGAAGGTTTAAAATTACCTTTCCCAGTCGGGGAAGTGGCATGATTTGCCCCATCTAGATGACATGCTTTCTGAGCATGGGACTTTATAGTCTTAGTGCTTGAAATCCAG
>JAQIFY010006686.1:0-10118 GCA_028533085.1 Varecia variegata
CCTAGGCCAATGTCTATAAGAGTTTTCCCACATTTTCTTCTAGAATTCTAATAGTTTCATACCTTAGGTTTAAGTCTGTTATCCACCGTGATTTGATTTTTGTGAGAGGTGAAAGGTGTGGGTCTTGTTTCAGTCTTCTACATGTGGTTGGGAAAACTGGATAGCATATTGTATCTTTTTCCATCCATTTACTTATAACCTATTTGTGTCTTTATAGATACAGTTGGGACTTGACATTGGTTGGAACAACACATCACCATTTGGAGTTGGCCCAAAAGGTGTAACCAGATCACCAGCCTGATACAATCTCTTTATTTTGGCCATTAGGAATTTGAGAGTAGGAGAAAGTGAGCTGGTCAAGATCACACAGTAGTGATTGCAGATGTGAACAATGAATTTAGATTCATCATGCTCAGTTATCTTGTTGCTACACAGACCTTGTCTCATCATTTGCATTGATATTTAAGAGTTCCTCAGATATCCCACATTTTGTTCTGATTTTCAAAGAAATGCTTCAAGTAATGGTCAGTAGGATGAGAGCCATTGTTCTGAGATAGTTGAAAGCCTTTGTCTTTGCCTGGTTAAGTGACTAGCTCAAGATGATATCCAGTCCTTAGTGGCAAACCACTCCTCTTACAGCTTCAAAGGTTTTAGACGAGTCCAAAACCTTTGAAGTGTAAAACCAGACAGTTCAAAAGCCAGTGTTCCTTTAAAAGGGGAAGAAAACTCTACTCATGTGCACACTTGGCCCTTGACCTCTTTTGATGTCCCTCCTTTGAGAATGCAGACCCTATTGCATTTCGGCCTCTCCATACTGAGAGGGCTGCAGAAGTTTCCTTTAAATCCTCCACTCCTTATTGCATCCATTTAAAGTAACAAAACACTAAAAATCCTTCCTGAACTGGAGGAGCATGCTATTTGTTTGTGTGTTTTTTTAAGTGGTGATGGAAATAAAGACTTTTGTCCCCTTTTTGAAGTTGAAATTATAGAACTATTCAGAGATCCAAGAAGCTTACTTTATACTTTACTTAAATCTGCATTTACCATCTCTGAGCTATAAATGAATATCATCAGTTATGTATACATATGGGTTTCAACTAATGCCATAAAGTCTTGGAAAGATCTCAATTGTATGAGGAGAGACATTTGATTTCTACTTTAGTCTTTGCTAACCAGCCATTTGATCTTGGGCAAGTAACTCAATTCGTCTGGGTCTCAGTATCCATATCTGTTAAATAAGATATTTGGAGTTTCTAGTCTCTGAGATTTCTTTCTTCAGTTCTATTCCAATGCTATTTAAAGAACACATTTTTTTCTTTTCTATAATTTCTGTGCAACAATTACAAAAAAAAAAAAAACCCTGTAAATCTTACCCCAAGCTGAAGTTATAAATTTCCTAGAATCTCCTCTGCTATGATTTTTTTCTAACATGTTTTCTCTAAATCCAATATGTTGCTCTCATGATTTTATATCGTTGCTCAATTACCTTTACTCTGGGAATATTTGGGTGGATACCTCATGCTGATGAGTGTGTATACTGCTTAGAAGACATACTTACAGCTCGTTTGCTTCCTGTCATTGACCTTTTCTAATTGCGGCAGGGTGTTGGCCAACTGTCTATGCCATCGCAGGGGTGTCAGTGCCACAGCTGAAGTCCACTTATGGGGACGTTGTCCACATGAAATGGAATGTGCTGGGGTGGGGGCAGAAATCTTGTACTTCAACTTAATGGCTTGTATTTTGAAGGGCAACCATGGTGGTGAGTGTGGACTTCAAAGTAAACTTCGATTTGAAACTTAACTGCCATGAATTAGCTTTACATCCAAGGAACGGAGACTTGGTTAACTTTGAGTCGTCATATCTTTTATACGCAAACAGGAGTAAAAAACCCTAATTTTGCATGTTATCTGTGTGGCCAAATGACCTGATGTGTGGTGAAGCACATCCTATATCTAGTATGTATCTGGTTTTCAAAATATTGATTTCTTTTACCCCTTTTGAAAAAAAATCATCCATGCTCTGGTCATCAATTATGGTTCTCAAAAAGTTCTTACATATGAACTACTGCTTCTAGTTATCTGGTTCCTGCTCCTGAAGTGGTATCATAGGATTCATCAGTATAGGAAAGAGAAATCTGCCTGGAATATTTCAAGGAAAGAGAATTTGGAGGATGCATTGGGAACTGCAGGGCTCTCAACTGTAGTAAATGTAGCTTAATCACAGGAACCAGAAAAGACCAGGTAGCTCTTTTCTCCCTGTCTGGACCAGCTACACTTCCATTTCTGCTTCTCGTTGAGACTGTTCTCTTCTTCTTTTTTCAGGTCTGAGTGGGACACAATTAACTTTATCTCCTTCTTGACTCGCATTCTACTCTTGACTTCCATGTTACAACACTTTTCTGGGTTTTCCCCTGCCTAACTGACCTCACTCTCTCAATATTTTTTTGCTGCATTCTTTTCTTCTGCCAGACCTTTGAATGTTTATATGTACTAAGGGCTTGGGTCTCACCTCTTATTCTCTGAACATAGTTTTCCTGGAAAGTTTGATCTACTGCTTTGTCCCCTGCCTCACAAATTACTTTCTGCCCTCCCTGGTCCCCAAGCTCCAGGCCAATATATCCAACTTGCTACTTGATATGTGTACTTGAAAGTCTAACTGGCTCCTTAAATTGAACACGGCACTAATAGAATTCTTGGTCCCCCAACCTCCTTCCATCCTGTTTCTCCCTTGAGGTATTTCAGAGCACCTGGTTTCTCAAGCCAAATGCCCAAGAATCATCCTTGTTCCCATCTTCCCTTCACCGTCCACGTGGAACTCGTCAGCAGCTTCTGTCCTGGTGCAAAGATGTAATCTGAAGCCTTTTTATCCTTTCTGTCTCTACTCTGGTCAGGTATCTAGACAAAATTATCATTCTCTGCCCCTGGACTTTTTCTGTGACCTCCTAAATTGTCTTCATACTTCTATTGTTGTCCCCTTAATAACCCACCCTCCATAACTCTTTTACTAGAGGCATAGTTTTAAGAATGAAAACCTTATCCCATCACTCCCTTGCTTAAAACTCTTCAGTTGCGTCCTGTTGCATTGAGAATAAGTTTCTTATTCCAGCACACCTCAGAAGATTTCTGACTTCTGAAACCTGAAATGCCTGGTTTCTTTCCTTTCCTCATTGTAACTTAATGCTCTGGCCACATTCTGGGTTTTCATTTTTTCCCTTTCTTTCTCCTTTTTTTTTTTTTTTTAAGCCATGCTCTTTAAAGCATCAGGGCATTTGTATTTGATGGTGTCTCTGCTTCGAGTGCCCTTTCCATGGATCTTTGCAGAGTTGTCTCTTCATATGAAACCATTCCAGAAAACTCTAACCTGAGACTGAAAGGGTTAATCATAAAATGATTAAAAAAATAAAAGTCAAAGGAATGGTGTGAATGTGTAAAGGCATAAATGAAATTACTGAGTTTATTTTTAATATATCTTACTTTGAAAATGTAAATTTAAAAATATAATTGTCAGTGACAAATGCGATTCCTAGAATTAAAAACAAGCAGATGCCACCAGCAATAAACAGTTAACAAATGGAACCATAAAACCATTCTGAGGGGACTTCCACACCCAGACACAGTGGAGTAGGGAAGACCCGATTTCCCCCATCATTTGAAATAACAGACAAAATACAGAAAACAATGGTTTTCAGTCACTGGACAACAGGCAGTGCAGGAATGTGACCCCTGAGAGAAGGGAAGAAGTTGAGGTGAGCCCAGCTGTGTGCAGGCAGTTTCCAAGCAACCACACAGACAGAATTCAGGCAGGTCAAGGAGGCAAGAATTTGTGAGGGCAGAACACCAGGGAAGGTGAAAGTGGGTACAGAGAGAGGTCACTTGCAGAGGCATCCCCTGTAGTCAGTGGCTGAGCACTGGCCTTTAAGTCTACGAAAGGAAACCCCAAGCCCAGGGACGGAACTTTTGGGAAGCAGTATTATGAACCAGGCTCAGAGTGCCTTCCAAGATGGAAATATTTTCTGTCCTAAGAATCAGTTTGGAAAGGCCTCCTAATACCTGGGGCATTGGTTTGCATCCTCAAAAGGTTATAACTTCCATAGTTGGGATAAATTAGCCCTAGATAAAAGCTGTCTTAGGCCTGCCCTAACAAACCTTAAAGGCAAACCTTAATAGAGTAAACTATTTTAAAGTAACTTAACTGAATACTAGCAAAAAGTCCTATAATATTTAAAGAATAAAGCTATTTCTAGCAACTGACAAAATATCCAGTGTTCAACATCCAATTTAACCTTGCCAGGGATTCAAAGTCACAGGAAAATATAACCTTTAACCATGAGAAAGGTCACTCAACAGAAACAGACCCAGACAAAACAGATGATGGAATTAGCAGGCAAGAGTGTTAAAATAACTGTTAGAAAGTATGTTCCATGTATTCAAAAATAGAAAAATATGAAAGTTTTGAGAAATGGAAGATGTAAATAAGTTAAATGCACTTATCACCTGACATCTTACACAAGAGAAATCAAGACTTAAGTTCACATGAAAATCTGTGTTCAAATGTTATTAATTTTAGTAACTCCACTGGAGTAGCCCCAAACTGGGAACAATGCAAATACACATCTTCTAGCAAATGAATAAACAAACTCTGGCCCATCTGTACAGTGACATACTACTCTGCAATAACAAGGAATAAAATACTGAAGCATGTGACAACATGAATACAATCTCAAATTGATCATTCCAAATGAATGAAGTTATTTCAAAGGGCTAGGTACTGTATGATTCTATCTACAGACGACATTCAGAAAAAGCAAACCCTGTATGAACACAAGAGGTCAGTAGTACCAGGAGCTGGGGCCGGGCAAGGGCTTGATCACAAACAAGCACAAAGGAGTGTATTGTGGTGATGGAAGTAGTCTACATGTGGATTTTGAGGATTCTACGAACACGTATTGGTTGAGTCTAAATGGGATCCACAAACGGTGAATTTTAATGTATGTAAATTATACAACACTAAATTTGGTATTTAAAAGAAATACTGATGCTATCAGCTGACAACAGTGTAGAGCCACTGGAGCTCGCGCTTGTTCCTGTGGGGAGTGTGTGATTGCATGGCCACTTTGGGTGGAAGAAAGGAAGCGTTTGTTATAAAGCTGCACGTGAACCTACCATACAACCCCAGAATCCCACATCTAGGTGTTTATCCAATTGAAACAAAAACATATATCCAAACAAAAGGACTTACATGTAAACAATTATAATATTTTTATCCCTAAAAACAAGCAAACAAACAAAATACACATCCTCCTAAAAATGACAACCAAAAAAATAACAACCAGAAACTAGAAAATCCCAGTTATTCATTAACTGGTAAATGGATAAAAAATTGTGATACATCCTTACTACTTATTGATAAAGATAATTCTCAAAAAGATAATATATGAACAATATGGATATGCTGAGTGAAAGGTATCTGATGTAAAAGTCATATACAGTCATACGTATCATACAGTTTTACTTACATAAATTTCTAGAAACTAAACTATAAAGCCTGACAATGGATCAAAGGACAATAATTAAGAGAGGGTACCTGCAAGGAGCACAGGTAACCTTTGGTAATGGAATTAATTATTCTGTGTTTTGATCATGGTGGTGGTTTCAGAAGTGTTTATTTGTTAAACCATGTCAAATAAGCAAATTTCAAATGAGTTTTATTATTTTCTAATTATGTCTCATTAATGTTGAGTTAGAAAATAGAAGCAATTGCAACTAACTGTATAATGAACACACTGATAAAATAATTTCTATTTGACTTTAGAAAATTAATGATTAATATCCCATTAATGGGATATTTTTTAAGGTCTCTAAGCTTGAAAACAAACTAGAACATATGAAACAAATTAATCTAAATATATATATCCATAGAGAGAGAAATAGTTGAAGTGATTTTTGATACAGTAGTGATTGCATACTTCATGAAATAAATTCCAAACAGAAAAATAGCATAATTTTAAACAGCATGGAGTAGATTTATTTTTAGGAATAACGTTGGTTTTGCTATCTAGAAACCACTATATTTAAATTGCAGGGTAAAGTAAATAAACAATTATGTTATTGTAATTAGAAAACATGATTTCCAATGCAAGAGAAACAAAATACAAGTATAAAATAAAAATGTTAAGTAAAATTTTAGTGCTAAAATTGACTTGAAAGCCTCAGTATGAACTTATAATTTTTAAAAGATAAATTTCCTAACTCCAAATTGACAAAGTCAAGAAGCAATAACTTTCCAGGGCCAGTGGTCCACCCCTGATGCTTAGACTTTGTTCTTTAAATATCATTTCTCATTAAGAGAATTTAGGCTCTTCAAGAAAGGACTGATTTCAGATCTGATGCAGAGAATGCCCTGGGCATGACTGGAATGTTCTGCTGTACTAGAGAGCAAAGAATATATATATATATTTTTTTGAGACAGAGTGTCACTCTGTTGCCCGGGCTAGAGTGCCGTGGCGTCAGCCTAGCTCACAGCAACCTCTAACTCCTGGGCTCAAGCGATCCTACTGCCTCAGCCTCCCAAGTAGCTGGGACTACAGGCATGCACCACCATGCCGGCTAATATATATATATATATATATATATATATATATATATATATATATATATATATATATATATATATATATATATATATATATATATATTTAGCTGTCAGATCATTTCTTTCTATTTTTTAGTAGAGACGGGGTCTTGCTCTTGCTCAGGCTGGTCTCGAACTCCTGAGCTCAAACAATCCACCCGCCTCGGCCTCCCAGAGTGCTAGGATTACAGGTGTGAGCTACTGCGCCCAGCCGAGAGCAAAGAATATTTAAAGACTAATATGGTCATTTGAAAAGACACAGAGCCAGTCTGAGAGTGCCTGTAATGTCTACAGTCGATGTAATTCAAATAATAGTAAGAATGACTACAATTAAAGCATAATTATTATATAAAATTCCATCAGCCTATAGTCATTCTCATAAAAGAGAAATCCAAATCAAAAGCAAATATTGGCAACAATAAAAAATCCATTAGGGATTTAAAGGCAAAGAGGTAAGTATTCTGTCCTTCCTCTGCAAACTACATGACAGGGTGACTAATAACCCCATTTGAAGAGAAAGCCTTTTTTTGTTTGTTTGTTTTTGTGTTTCTAACAGAACACTGCTGGCTAATAAACATAGAAGGAATGAAGGAGTTAGAAAAATTACGCTTTTGAAACCCCTAATGGAATGATTAAGTCAGTCAAGTTTTATCAATGAAACCATTTCATCCATGAAAGAGGAATAAAGAACGGGGGGTGTGGTGCCCCACTGTCTCTCCATGCACAGTAGCTGCTGGTTTCAAGTCAGGAAAGCTCACTGTCTGAAGGCAGGACCAGGCTGTCCCCACTTTAACCTAAAAGGTTTAATCGGGGAAGGGGAGTGTCCAGCTGTTCTGTGCCTCGGCAAGTCCTCCTTCCAAAAATGTTTAACTTGAACTCAATTGAGCCATCACACCTAACTTCTAGTTTATATGATATTAAATATATAGAAAAAAGAACAGGTTAAATGGTACCATGAGAGACTGTTAAGCAAATCCAGAGCTAGACCAGTGTCTTTAACTAGTCAATGTCATGGGGAAAAAAAGATGAGAAGAGTGATAACCTATTGTGAAGACTGGACCTTATTTGAATCTTTGAACCAAGCAATTATAAAATATCCTTTGGGAACAACTGGATTGAATATGGTGTGGCAATTTGCCATTGAGAAAATATCAGTTGTGTCTGGTGGGTTCCCAGTACTGTGGTTATGTAGGGAAATGCCCTTGTTTTTTTCTAAGATTACAGCATTATTTAAGGAATGAAAGATACCTGTAAGTTACTTTAAAATATTTAATACAAATATATGAGAAAGGTATATGGCAAAATATTCTGTTTTCTTGAATCTTTGAAAATTTTCTTAGTAAGAATTTGGAAAATCCATTTATTACCGCAGAACTTTCCTGATCGCCCTCAGCAATCATCCCATCACATCCAATCGTTTACTCCATGGCACTAATTTAGACTGTAAAATAGCTCATGTACTGAGGATCTGTCATCTCCCACTAAAACGTCATCTCGATCAGGGCAGGGACCTTCTGTCACTATTTACCAGGGTATCCCGAAAATGGTGCCTGATGTTTTTTTAATTCAATAAAATAGAACAAAAAACTATGACTGGATACGTAAGTCAGGGAAGATTATGAAATGCCAAGAACAGTAAGACACAGAATTACACTGTAGTAATTAGGCAGTGGGATGTCTCTGAAGACTTTTCAGCAGGGCAGTGACATGATCCAAATTAGAATATGATTTTTCCACCCCTGCAGAGACTTTTTCGATCTTTGAGGATCCAGGTGCTTTGCACAGGAAACATGGCAAGCAGGCAACTGGTCTTCATGACTTTCCATCATGGCTTTGTAACAGATGGGTAATGTTTTGTGGGGTCATTTAACATTGTGTAGCAATTCATGTACCCATAACCTATGAAAATATGAAACTGAAAGGGACCTGTAAATTTCTGATTGAAAAGTTGATGTGAATAACAGATTTCAGCTCAAAATAAGAAACCAGGTAGAGTTTCTGCGCAGATAATACTATTCCCTTGGGATACTTTCTTAATTTTGTACAATTGCAAAATGTCATATACTGTACCCTCCACCCCGACCCCAAGGTACTTCTAGCTTTCTTGCAATGATTCTTCTGAATATTCATAAGTAATTCTGAGTGAGTGCAAACTGTCTTTCTGTTCCTTAACATCTCTTTCCCCACCCCCACCCTATACACCATCTTTCCTTGAGATGGTAGATGTGTTCCGTGTACCACCAGGGAAGGGAAGGATACTGTAGCACACAGACAGAGTAAACAATCTCCTTCATCTGTACCTTTAAATTGGGATGGAATTAATATTGCAATTATTTCTCTATTAGAAACACTGTAATATTTAGTGGCATAAAACAACCAAGTATGCTCATGATGGGTTGTCAAGGATTTGAACAGAATATAATAGGGATGGCTGGTCCCTGTTCCACAACGTCTGGAGCCTCAGCTGGAAAGGCTTGGGCTAGAATCATCTAGAAGTTTTGTCATTCACATACCTGATCTGGGATGACTCAACAGCTGAGCTCAGCTGGGACTATTAAACATAGTGCCTATGTGTGGCCTCATCAGTGACTTGGGCTTCCCCGCAGTGTGGTAGCATATAGGTAATTGGACTTCTTACCTAGTAGCTCAGGGCTCCAAAGGAGTGCTCCAGTGACTAAGGTAGAAGCTGCACGACCTGGTGGCATGTTGTCACTTCCACTGTACTATATTATCAGTTACAGCAATCATGAGCCTGCCTAGACTGAAGGGGTCTTAGGGTGAAGAGAGTTAAAAATTTGCAATCATGTTTTACAACTGCTATGAATGGAGAGATAGTACATAATCAGAAATACTACCATGGAGTGACCACTTAAAATCAGTATGCTTATTCTCAGTCTCATGCAGACTTGCTGGGAGGTAGAACAACCTTGAAGAGGCAGGGCTATCTTTCGCATGTTTTTGTCTTTTTTGTTCTAGTTCTCATTCTGCTGATTCCATTGAATCTGTAGATCACTTTGGGAAGAATAGACATTTTAACAATGTTGATTCTTCCAATCCACAAGCACGGTATGGTTTTCCATCTATTTACATGCTCTGCGATTTCCTTCCTCAGTGTTTTGTAGTTCTCCCTATAGAGGTCCTTTACCTCCTTAGTTAAATATATTCCTAGGTATTTTATTTTCTTTGTGATTCCTTCTCATACAGTGAAAAATAGAATATAAATGTGCCACTTTAACATTTAAAATTTAATGAGTTCTAAATAGATTCTAGTTGTCAGGACTGACAACTAGAATCTATTTAGAACTCAGGAAAATCAGCAAGAAAAAATCAAACAACCCTATCAAAAAATGGGCAAAGGACATGAACAGAAATTTTTCAAAAGAAGACAGACTAATGGCCAACAAACATATGAAAAAATGCTCAACATCTCTAATCATCAGGGAAATGCAAATGAAAACACAATGAGATGTCACTTAACTCCAGTGAGA
>JAQIFY010006687.1:0-10114 GCA_028533085.1 Varecia variegata
CAGTCTCGGGGGGTTGGGAGGGGCATGGGCAATATACTTAACCAGAATGGTTGTACCCCCATAATAAGCTATAATAAATAAAAAAATAAAATAAAATAAAATGCAACTTTAAAAAAAAAAGAATGTAGAATCTCAGATTCTTGCTAAATCCTCTGAGACACAATAACAAAATAAAAAAAAATATATGTACACCATAAATATGTACATTTATTATAGATCCATAAAATTAAAAATAAATAGAAACTTAATATATATTTATATATACACACATATATATGTATACATACATATATATATATATATAAAATCAGATTTTCACTTACTTGTAATCATTTCAAAAAATTGAGGTGAATTTTCTGCCAGAAGACCATCTACTTAGCTTTTGGAATTATCTATGTATTGTTTAATACCTTAGTAACTTTCCTAAAGAAGGAAAGTATATAGGATTTATGTGTACTATTACAATGAGAAGTGAAATTGGCAGGATGTCCTTATAAAGAAACTTAATTTTTTCCTTCTACTTTTTCTTTAAATCTCTGTGGCCTTGGTGTTTCCTCTGCACCAGATTCCAACTCAGGCAGGAACTTTCTAGTCATTTTTGGGTAGCACATGTTTCTGACCACTGCAATTAAAATCAAACTGAACAAATAGTACCAGGTTCAGTTCAGAAACTAGAATGCCCCTCCAAAGATAATTGCCATTAAAAATGAGAAAAAGTAAAGGAATCATAAAAATTATTATTTGACGGGTCATATATGTGTGCTTTCTGTGTCTTACATTAATTTAAAGCTGACTTTTTGTCTCATGGATACTTCTGGGGTTCTTCTAAGTTTCTCCCTCCTCTCCACTAGGCTTGTCTTATGCACAGTCCACTTGACAAGGTAAAGCATCTATCTGCTCTCTTGTTCCACTCTCAGAACCTTAGGAAACCTGCATTAATTCAGCTTCTCCTTTTTGGATCCTTCTTATGGGTAGCCCACATCCAGAAAACATTCAAACATCCTTTGGATAAACTAGAGTTCAGGTCACGAAGTTCACTACCTCACTTCTCCTTCATTATGCCTTCAAAGCAGTTAGTCATCCATTTCTTATACTTTTGATTTTCCTTGAAAGTATCAAATAGCAGCTGATTATGTCTTGTAAACTGCTAGGGACACGTGAATTTCTAGGTTTCAGAACGGAAACCACTGACCTATCTTGTGAAACTTGTCACTAGTATCTCATTGAATCATCCCTTCTCACTGGACTCTATCTTTTCATCCTAACTTCCAAGTGTGCCTGGGAATTTCATAGTTTTAAACATTTTGCCATGTCTCTAAAGAACCTCCAAGCTATGTTTCTTTGATTTGCCATCACTTTATCTGTTAGTGGGGCTACAATTATTACCATAATACTTGACCCCTAGGACACTTATTCTTTGCTGACCTCCCATTGAGATTTTGCAAGCTTAGGGAATATAGGTTATTTTAAAGATTAGACTGAGTCAAAATAATCAGAGAATTAAATTATTCATTGGCTGAATATCCCATATAAATTTTGCATACTTATAAGCTGATTTTTTAAATTTTGCATCCTCTGTGCCCCAACATTAATATAACTAAATTGTAATGACTGAAAAAATAATATTTAGTCACAATTCTTCAACCAAAATAAACAGAAATAATTCACCCCAAGAATACTGAATACATATTGTGTTTACAAAATCATCTATGTTTTGTCACATGATCTTTATCAACTAATACTCCTTTTTCTTCTCTGTAAACTAAGACAGAGTATCACAATATTTGGTTTAGCATAACACACATAATAGGTGCTATTAAAGCCTGTGACACACCCCAAGGATGTTCCCAAGGTCCTATGCAAGTCCTGAGTATGCCATATTGTTTTAGGGTTCTACTCCTTTGGGCTTAGAATCCTCCCTGACACTCATTCTTCTTGGCTACCTACTGAAACTGAGATAGCTCAAGTATTAGCTCAATTCCACATAAATTTATTGAGTGCCTGCTATGTGCCAGGAATTTTTTTAAATAAGCAAAAGTAAATTTAAAATTTCATCAAGATAAAGTTTGTCTAGTGGGAGTGATGGGAATATAGCATTGTGATTCAGCAACTACTTAGTACCTTCAGTGGGATAAAAATCTGATTTCATATCATTGAATATGCCAGAGGAAATAAGTTTGGTGAAATTCCTGGAAAATATGCAAATATAAACATGTTGACACATTATATGATCAAAATTACTGTAACAAAATAGACTATGAAACCATATTTATAATGATGATTACAGAATGTTTCATGTGATGGAATAAACCCACTATGAGCTTGTTTGTTAACATATCCCATTTTTGCTTTTGACATGAAATAGTTGAACAAATAAAGACAGAATAACCTCATCATTTTATCTCATGCTCCAGATTTCTGAACATGGGGAAGGAATCCAGGCTACTGGATTCTCAGTTTTCCCTTCTTGTTCCAGAATAAAGAAGGCTTCAATAGGTGCACATGGTAGATAGGGCTCACTCTTGGAGTGAGCAGTGTGAGGTGGGGAGTGATATGATCTGGGAGAAAATTGGTGGTAGTTTTTATAGGGCTGGAACCTTCTGGTAAGAGGCAGGTTGAAATAATCAGATTTCCTATTAAATTGCTCGTAGATAGCTGAGCATCTGAGAAGTAATCAGTTTCCTTTAAACCTAGATATATCCTATTCCTTTCATTTATCACCACAACCCACTTCCCAGGCCTTGGGCCCAGAGTACTTTGAGTGGACTGCAAAAATAAGTCTCCCTTCTGTCAGACAATTTCTATTGCAATGTGCTGCATCAGGATCTGCAGTCATGAAGCTCATTGCTCTTGCATACAAGTGATTTACAAGTGATTTACAAATTAGTTAGGAGCTAATTTGTAAAGCTTTCTTGCTGTTATTACTAACTTTATCCTAACATAAATCTTGGATTCTAACATTGAAAACAGTAATGCTAATACAAATAATAGCACCTAACATTTATTCAGTATTTAGAATGTTCTAGGCACTGTTTGAAGTACCTTTATGTAGTAGCATATTTTATACTCACAACAACCCAGGAGGTAGGTACTATTATAGCCACTATTTTACAAAGTTGATACATGAAGAATTTAAGTATTTTGGTTGAGGTCTGACACCTAGGATTTTGACTCTAGGGTCTAATTTCTTATCCAACATACTTCCTATTGGTTGAGCTGATAATAGCAGTCAAGCAACTTTTCAATAGTGTGTGCATAGCTTTGTACTTTCAGCTATTACCAAATCTTATCAACCAAGGTACTTCTCAGGTGTATGCTTTCGGAATTTGGTTTGGAACCCTGTCATGAATTCCCACACCATAAACTTAAGATTTGTGAAAATGTCCCTGGGTTCTTTACCCCTCTTAAATAGGCCTCTTCACCTACTCAGCTACAGCTCAAGTCTATCAATTCTCTGCCCCCCAAAAAAATTCTCTGTGAAGCCTTTCCTTACTCTTGTGCTTGGGGCAGGCCCTTCTGATTAAAACTCATAGAACCCCATGGATTTCTTTTTAATTTTTTCCATGATAATCATTATTATAAGGGATTTTTTTTGAGACAGAGTCTCGCTTTGTTGCCTGGGCTAGAGTGAGTGCCATGGTGTCAGCCTAACTCACAGCAACCTCAAACTCCTAGCCTCAAGCAATCCTCCTGCCTCAGCCTCCTGAGTAGCTGGGACTACAGGCATTTGCCATTTGCCACCACACCCGGCTAATTTGTTTGTTTCTATTTTAGTTGACTGACTATTTTTTTCTATTTTTAGTAGAGACGGGGTCTCACTCTTGCTCAGGCTGTTCTTGAACTCCTGACCTCAAGCAATCCTCCCACCTCGGCCTCCCACAGTGCTAGGATTATAGGCTTGAGCCATGTAATTCTTATGGCCATGCCTGGCCATAAGGGATTCTTTAATGCCTGTCTTATCCTCCATATTGGATGCTCTGTAAGAACAAGTATCGCATCTATCTTGTTTACTGTTGTATTTAAAGCATTTATTTGATGCCTAGAGCATGGTAAGGACGAGGTACTGATGCACAAATGACTTTTCTTCCTGTTTTTCCATACAGGTTGCCCTCACATGGTCCATGTCACACTCACTTCCCTTTGTCATTAATTTTTAACACTATGTTCTGATTTTCCTGTATTTCTGATCAATCTAATCATCATCCATCAATTTCATTTGATTAATCAAATACTTAGTCTATATAATCCTTGCCCTCAAGAAAGTATCTGTTGAAAGGGTAAGACAAGGATAAAAATCCTGAGAGTAAAAGGTGTACTGTGACAAATGCTGAGACGTATCTTATATCAGAGTTCAGAGAGTACAGAAAATGAAGAAAAGGGACAAACACATTAGATTTCCAGAGCTATGTTGTAATGTGTATAGTTAATCTGCAAAGTCCCCTCAATAGTTTTCTACAAAAAATATCAGACAGAATAAAGTAAAAGTAGACCTTGGAACCTATTTTAACCTATGATTGCTTTCTCTAAAATAGTTTTTACTAGACTACCCCTTCCTTCCTCAGGAAATTGAAATGGTGCACAAAGCATCTATTTCCCTTTTGTTTTTTCTTACATTACTTAAGCACAGGTTTCAACCTTGGCAGGATAAAGCAGGTTGTTTCCAAAAACAAAAGAGGAATCAATGTTTTCTGAAATAACTTCACTCTAAAAATAGATAATAGCTATTTTATTTGCAGCTTGCACCTACCAGTCTGTTTTCTTGTTTTCCAAGTCCAATCTGCATTTATGATACATCTGAGAAAAGTTTTGGGAGAGTGAAAGACAAGAACTTCATGCTGTCAACCCTGCCTGCTATTGTAGGATATGTACATCCCACCCCATCTTTAGCAGTATCAATCAGTCCCACAAGGAACAAGATAGTTTCTTATCAAGTGGGAGCCAGAAGTCCCTCACTGAGTCTCCGTTCTCCCACAAAAATCCTAGGAGTGGTGTGATGAAGGTCCTTCATTTTCAAATTGCGGCCAAGTTGATTACTATGTTTCTTGGAGATGACCAATTTGTTATGAATCTTCCCAGTGTTCAATCTCCATCTTGTATCTGTATGTCTGAATATCTGACGGTACCAGGGAAGTTTTCCTCAATAATTTCCTCAAATAGGTTTTCCATGATTTTAACTCTTTATTCTTCTCCCTCAGGGATACCTATAATTCCAGTGTTAGTTGGCTTCACATAGTCCCATATGTCTCTTAGGGATTGCTCAGGCTTTTTTATAATCTTCTCTGCCTCTTTGAATGATTGGGTTATCTCGAGAGGCTTGTCTTCTTTCTTCTCATTAGTTTTTCCTTTTGTTAAAGCTTTCTGCTGTGTTTTGAAATTACCTAAATGACTCATTCATTTCTTTAAGTTCTACCATATCATTTCTCATGTTGTCTAGCTCTCTAGTGACTTCTTAATTTTTTTCATTGATTTCCTGGAATACTTTTTGGCTTCTTTTTGTTGGTTTTCAACTTTCTCTTCAATTCCATTCATCTAATTTGCCATCCATATTCTAAATTCCATTTCTGTCATTTCAGCAATTTTCTTATAGCTCCATAGTGTTCCCGTGGGGGTGTCAAACTATTTGGTTTTTCCATGTTTCCAGGGGTCCAGGGTTATTTTGCTGCTTTCTTCTCATCTGGCTCCTCCTCTCAGTTCTGGGTTAACAGGATTGCAGGGCACCTATTCTTCTTTGCTGGTTACTCTCTCAGACCAAATCCAAGAGTGACAGCTACTCAAGAATGGGGTCCTGAATGAAGCATTGGATCTTCGAGAGGTTCTGCCAGCCCAGTGGTAATTATGGGGACTTAGTAGTGGGGTCTTGTGGTCCCGGCACAACCCTGGAGTCTCAGGGGTGGAGTCACAGGCCCTGTGGGTGCCATGGAGGTACAGTGGCAGAGCCTCAAACTTGGGCACAGTGAGAGCTTCAGAGTTATCTCTGGGGGAAGAGCCATCCCTGTAGGGGGCTGTTCCACCAGCATGGGGCATGTTGATGCCCAGTCACAAAGACAGAGGTTTGTCTCAGCAGCCAAGTGTCCCAGTAGGTGGGGCGGAAATGCTGATCAGCCAAGGTTCTCCCCCGTACCTAGGACCCACTATGCAGTTTCCCAGGCTTCCCAAGTGGTGCCTGTGGTGTTTCGGGCTCCTCTGTTGTGCTCCAACGACAGGGAAGAGGAGTACTCAGCACCTAGTCACAGGGCACGACAGAGGGGACCATCTGTTCCCTCCCTGACCTGGTGGGGGTGATGCAAAGGCTACTGTTGGAAGGCTGGGCCCTCAGAAGACCTGGCTACATGTGCCAGAGTGATTAGGATGGTGTCGATAGCAGAAACCTGGAATAGGCAGGCCCCAGATCTCTGCTGCACCTGCTCTCTGGTAGAATGTCTCTGCACAAACTGGGAGTAGCACCCTGATTAACCCAGAGGTCCTCGGTGGAAGAGGGAGACCTCTCATAGATCAAGCTGTCTGTAACTCTTGTTTCTCTCCTAAAAAGCAGTGTCCCCTCAGGTTGCTTCTATCCTGCTGTCTTCACCTCTTTCCAGCATTGTGAATTGTATTGAGGCCCCCAGCTTAATCTCTGAGATGGTGGGTGATTCTTGTAAGAGTCAGCCACACTTTGTTTTATTGAGTTGGTTGATTCTGTAATGAGTTATAGAGTTGTGCTCCCTGTCAGTGGTGTATGCTTGCAGGAAAGAGCCAACTGCAGAAAGGTTCTTTTGCATCTGTAATAAGCTCTAGTCCCTCGGGAGAAGTACTTGAATGCCCCAGGATTTGGGAGGGGCCCTGTAGTTCCCAGGGGATTGCTTGTTCTCCACAACAGCAGAGGTGGATGGAGGAGCAAGGCTAGCTGTGGTTAGGTTGGACAATCCTGGAAGGCTTTGCAAAGCCTGGGCAGGGCTCCAAGGTCATTTTCCCAGCTGTTAGGGAAAGTTGCTGGGAGGAGAGTAAAGGCAGGCTCTCCAAACTGGGATGGCTGGTCATGGGGAAGGGCTACAATTCCCTAACTGGCTATTGGGAGTGAGCTCCACTCCTCTTGTGTTACCCCTGGCCTCTAGTGTCTGGATGCAAATGGGTATCTGAATGCACTGCACTCAGTTGCTATGGCACCATGGGCTGAGATTTTCCCCACCAGAGGATCCACCCTATTCGGAGAGTGCAGCTTTCCTGTGGGGGTGGGGGATGGGCCCTCTTCCAGATCACCATGTCTCCTGTCTCGGACTCTCACTATATTCTCCCATCACTTTCACCCACATGGGCTCCCTCACCTCCCTATTCCAGCTCCCAAAGATTCCCCTGTGTCCCTTAGCAGCCTTCTGGAGTCCTGGGGGCACGGGGGTGGGGGGATCCAGCCTGCATGTCCGACCCCCTGGCATGCACTCGTAAATACCAGCGGGCAGGGAGCTTCCAGATAAGGCACCCTGGGTCCTCTGCAGGTTCTCAAGTGGAAAGGCATGGCCCCCACTCTCTGTGGAATCCTCAGACTGGAGGATCCTCCAGCTGGGGACAGGGGGCTGCTTGCCCTACATCCTAACTTATACTGCCCCTAATTTTATTTCTGGTTCATAGATCCCTTTTCCACATAGTCAATTATTATTTATTGCAAACCTTGTATGTGTCAGGCACTGTACTCTGTGCTGGGGCTAAGTAGTTAACAAAATTGACACAAATCCCTGCCCTCATGGAATTGATCTTGTAGAGGAGGGAGGCAGACAATAAAAGGAATAAGTGGGTGAAATATGGTAATTTAGATGCTAATATATTCTGTGGATTAAAATAAATCAGGTGAAAGCATAGGTCATGTTGAAGAATGAGGGTTGCAAATTTAAGTAGAGTGGTACAGACAGCCTCAGAAGGTTTTATTTGAGCATAATCGTGAAAAAAAGTGAGAGTAATGTGCTACCTTTTCATGTATTTAGCTGTGTACTCTTGAGCAACTTATTAGTTTTCTGAGCCTCAGGTTCTTCAATCATGATTGGAGGATAACTCAGCTTCCTGGCTGAGTTATTTTTAATATTAAATAAGAGAATGTTAGTACAGTACCTGTCAAATAGTAAGTGATTAATAAATGATAGTTTTATCAAGAATGAATCACCTTCAATATTAGTCATCTGAGTCAATTGTTTTCTGAAATGAATTCAAGTGAGTTTTTGTTTTCTTTATTGTCCTTTTCTTATTTGGTTAACTGTTTGGTTAACTCTTCTGATTTGTAAGCTGCTAAGTTGTTAAGAAGCATTAAAATGATACATCCAATAATCAGTTACTAGGTAATGGGACTTAATGAGTGTTTTAGACTTGTCAGCCAGCTCCCTTGAGTTCATTATTTCCTATGGAACACTAGTAAAAAGAACAGTCAATAGAAAGCTAAAAAAAAAAAAAAAACAGGGTTTCCACAAAATAAAAGGAGTCTAAAATACAAAGATGACTTCAAAGAGATTTAAACATTACCTAGCTATAACTATATGTTTGAAAAATCAATTTAGAATAATAAAATGGACACTTTTTTTTTGGTATAAATGCCAGAGTTTTTTTGCACAGTGCTAACAGGATAAAGAAAGTAAAATGTTACAAGAAACAAAACAGTCAAAAATAATTATGACTAGAAAGTAAATCAAATAGAAATAATTCCCAGTCTGAAAATTGCTATATTAAACGGTAATAATGCATTTATGTCCAAGGAGGCAAATAATCAATTTAGGGAGCCAGATTTTCCTTGGCAAATTTTCACAGTGATTTATATGTGGGTTTTTCCCCTGAAGTCTTTCAAAATTTTAACTGTAACTAAATGCCTAGCATTTGTTTTAGTCAGTCACATGCCATGAAACTGTGACATTTCTTCTCAATCAGGAAACTTGAGGGTAAGAATAAAGGTTTTCAATGAACATGGTGGGAGGATGACCACAGGACAGTGACATTTCTGGACTCAAATGGTGGCAGGTACAGGAGACCATATAGGATAGTGGGAAGAGTATGTGCTCTGGAGCCAGGTGTGTAGAGTCATGAGTGTGCCTTAGACATACTAGGTATTTACCTAACCTCTTTGTGTTTAGTTTTATTTTTTTTTGTTTAATCTCTAATATTCATTTAGTAATAATAGGTTCAGCAATATTAAATTTGCATCTTTATACGTCAAAAAATTATTATCAGGAATTTCATATGTTTGAGCCTAATAGTACCTACCCTTACGGTAAGTTATTGAGGGGTTAAATGAGTTAATTGACATAAAGTGATTAAAATAGTGTCTGAAACATGAATGTTACATAAGTATTAACTGTCATTATTATTAATATTAACTAGGTCATCTGGTGAAGTGAACGTCTTTGGTCAGCCTGTGAGGCTTTATTTCTCTGGTTGATAATTCATCATGAAGCCTACAGATCAGTCCCATGGTTTGGGGGCAGGGAAGCATCAGTGAGAATAGTTCTGCCTTATCTATAAAGACGAATCCTACTGAATTAGATTGATCTCATTTTTCACTCAGTCTCATTTTGGTCAGAATGGTATGACTGTAGGCTTAATGCCCCACAGAAATATAATTTACCACATGATAGCTTTAAAGCCATCAATGAAATAGCAAAGTTTTCCATCAGTGTAAATTTGTATATACTGGGAGAATTAACCTCTATATCTGATTTGCTATGTTTTATGCAATTTGCCTTTGCCTATCTTATTGAAATGGTCTTTGATTCCAGGATGTCAACCTCTCTTATATTTCTCCTACCACAAGGGACATTGATTCTTAGTCTCATCTATTAACTCTGAGTTCTCTTCCAGACCTCTAAATGATAAAAACATCAAGACAGTCCTTGAATGTATGCTCTCCTATATCTACACTTAATCTTAGGTGACTTCATCAGCCCCATGTTTGAAATTATATTTATAAACTTATGTCTTCACAATGTATGTATCTCTCACCCAACTTCTCTCCTGAATCCATTCTCTCACATGTAACTGTATATCTCCACATAGATGTTCACTTGGTATCTTAAACTTAATGTTTCCAAACACAAACTCCCAATTCCTTTTCTTTTTTTTTTTTTTTTTTTTTTTTTTTATTTCAGCTTATTATGGGGGTACAAAA
>JAQIFY010006688.1:0-10114 GCA_028533085.1 Varecia variegata
TTGGTATTGGCACAAGTGCAGGGACACAGACCAGTGGAACAGAACAGAAAATCCAAATATAAAACCATTCTCATATAGCCATCTAATCTTTGACAAAGCAGACAAAAACATACTCTGGGGAAAAGATTCCTTATTCAGAAAGGATAATTTGAATGATGACTCCTTCGTAGGACTTTCAGGGCCATACACTATCTGGTCCTGATATCCTCTTTATCCATACTTCTCTCCATTTCAATATGTCAGCTCAAACAGTTACCCAAACCTGCCATGATCCAGCTCATCTGAGGGCCTTCTCACATGTTCCACTTGCCTGGAATGTTCATTCTTCTTGGGGCTAATCCC
This sequence comes from Varecia variegata, assembly GCA_028533085.1. Classification (NCBI taxonomy): domain Eukaryota; kingdom Metazoa; phylum Chordata; class Mammalia; order Primates; family Lemuridae; genus Varecia; species Varecia variegata. The sequence goes on from JAQIFY010006688.1 coordinate 343, forward strand.
TGCTTAGCCTTCAGTGTTTCATTTTGTTATCTATTCCTCCAGGAATCCTTTCATGCAACTAAGGGCCCTAAACTATGGTCACAATCCACCTTACAATGTTATTTTGTCCCTTTCAAGGCAATGTGAGATGACTTATTTATACTTTCTTAACTCTAAAATAACAAGTTTTCAACCTGTGATGAATCTTTCTCTTTTAGCCTAGCTGGTTTGACAAGAGGTGCCATAGCCCACTAGGACAAGATGAAGCAAAGTAGAAAATAGTTTGCATTAATTAACATAATGTTAAAAGCATGTGTGTAAATTGAGCACTTAACAGTGCACAAGGCTCTGTACTGTGTGATGTATACATTTTGTCACAGTAACTCTAAAACAAGTACAATTATTTTCAGCATTTTAGGGATAAAATAAGAGGTTTAGAGAACTTTACCAATATCACACAGGTAGCAAGAGACATAGCCAGGACTTAAGCACAGATTCCTGTGACTTTATTTTTTTTCTCCTTTTTTTTCCCTTTCAGAACATTACAGGGGTACAAACGCATTGGTCACATAAATTGCCTTTGCACCGCCCGAGTCAAAGCTACAAGCTTGCCCATCCCCCAGGCAGCGCGCACCACAGCCATTAGGTGTGAATTTACCCATCCCCTCCTCCCTGTGTGACTTTAGACCATACCTTATGTTGCTATAACTCTCCTAAATGGTAAGAAAACCTCATGAGAAAAGGCTGCGACCAAGGCGATGGAGATACCTGCCCCCATAGACCCTTTAGGGCTTTCCTTAACCTTTTCCTTTAACTAAGCCTCCAGTTAGTAAAGAGCTTTACACAGATTCTCTGCCTCCAGTCCTAGAAGGAGGAAGGGGCACATCTCACCTTGCTTAAATTCCATCACGCCACTCCTTGGCTCTGCACCCTTCTGGGCCTTTCAGGGTCAACTCAGCCTAGCCTGCAGAGGTCATTCATGGACATTCAGTACAGGGCTCTTAGGAGCCTTAAGGGCCTCCGCCACGTTCAATCACTAGGAACGAAGGAGCAACACCTGGCTAGCAGCCAGCAGAGACTGGCCAGGAACGGACTTCCGGCTCCACCGGATGTGCCGGGGGCCACCGTGTGCAACGGCTGCCCGCCATTTTGGACTCAACCCGCCGAGTTCCCGGAGGGCGTTCCCGTGACCCTCCGTTCCCAGCTGTGTCTGGAAGTGGATGCAACCGGCCCTAAGTGAGGCTCTGCGCAGAGGCCCTGAGTACTCCTTATGCTGATGTAATATTCGTTGAATTGTTTCAGGGTCTTTGTCTTATCCTTTTCTGGAATCTCAGGTCTGTTTGGACAGATCACCCCAACAGCGATTCCTTCCCGCATTGTCCGGTTTCTCTTTTTGAATGTTGTTAGCCTTAGTGATAACTCGTTGTCTTCTTAAAACATTCTTGGGGTAAACATCCTAAGGTAGGTTTATTTTATTGAATTTTTCACAGACAGGAAATCTCCAAGACCAGAGCGGCTGGGTTGCTGAGAACTAGGAGTTCACATCCTGAGGGCTTAATAACAGTAGACGAGACTTTCTCCTAAACACCCCTGGGATAGATTCTGTAAATATACTCACTTTATGGATGAGGAAAACTGAAGCTTAAGTAAAATGTCCACTGTTACTCAGCCAGCAAATGGTAAAGCCAAAATGCCAGTACCAAACTGTTTATTCCAAAAGCCTCATCGATTTAAGCAGAACCCTACTGCAGAATATAAAACATTTGGGGCCTGTCTAATGTTTGTTTTGCCTTTTAAAAATATGACTAAAATATGCTTTATTTGCTTTCTATTAAAAATACAGAATATTTAAAATAAAGCAAGTAAAATATAATTAGGTTGTGTGTTATGAACAAATAACGATGGAGACAGGATTACAATAATATTGAGACAGGGAAAAATACAAAAAAGAGTAAGTGATAAAAAAACAAACGTGTCCTGGCATGCTGAGACCCAGATATCCTGAGAGGTCCTACAGAAAAAAAAAAAAAAAATGACCAACAGGTGGAAAGCGAGGCATATCTGGAAAATTTCTGACCATATGTTGAAATGGGACTTAAAGCAAAAAGATGAAATCCAGTTTCAAAATCTAAACTCTCACAAAATGGAACTTCTTTTAGTTCTTCGAGCAGACCCAACTCTGTCTTCTGGACTGTCATGCCTGGTTTTCTGTTTGCTTCACAAACTATTTAATAGTTAGTTCCCCCTCCTCTTATAGGAGCGTGAACCCTACTGTAAACTGCGTTCGAATGTGAGGGATCTAGGTTGGTTGGAAATACAAATTATCATTAGCAGAGACGTTTGCACAATAAATGTAATGCTCTTGAATCATCCTGAAACCATCCCTCCCATGCCCAGTCCATGGAAAAATTGTCTTCCATGACAATTTTTGGCAAGAGACCAAAACAGAAATTTAAACAGGCAAGGCTTTATTGGAGCTTTTGCTCAAACAAAAGGGGGACAGTGCTGGTTAAGGCTTCTTTCCACACATCCTGTAGGTCTCAGCTTTTGCACTGCTTCCTTTGTAAAGCGTTGCTGGACTTCCTAAGTCTGTTTTGATGCTCCTGGGTAGGGTGCCCACCACCTCATATGTTCTAAACTGCTTTGTCGTAAAGGTAAATCCATTACTGTATAGACATTGTTTGTTTCTTTTGACATTGTGTAGCAGCAGTCCCCAACCTTTTTGGCACCAGGAACTGGTTTCATGGAAGACAATTTTTCCATGGACTGGGCATGGGAGGGTTGGTTTCAGGATGACTCAAGTGAATTGCATTTATTGTGCAGTCAAACCTCTCTGCTAATGATAATCTGTATTTGCAACCAACCTAGGTCCTTCGCACGCAGTTTTCAGTAGGGTTTGCACTCCTATGACAATCCAATGCCGCTGCTGATCTGACAGGAGGCGGAGCTTATGTAGAGATGCAAGCGATGGGGAGTGGCTGTAAATACAGATGCTTCACTTGCTTGCCCGTGGCTCACCTCCTGCTGTGTGGCCCAGTTCCTAACAGGCCATGGACCGCGGCTGGGGACTGAAGCTATATGGGACTGTTTTCATTCAAGTGTATTTTTCTTTGGCTGGAAAAACTTAAAATTTTGCTATTTTGTTTTAATTACTGAGTGAGGAGGCAACAGAACTCTATCGCTCACCCAATAAGATGCTGGTATATATGATAAGAACTTAAGAAATAAATGACTGAGTTCCACACCCTGCTCAACAGATGACCCTCTTCTATATCTCATGCTTTCTATTATGTTTTATGAATATAACTGTGGAACCAAAAGTCAAATCAAGTTCTCTGTAAGTCATCTTAAGCCTAATAAATTACCTTTAAGAGGGAATTCATGAGAGTTTAAACTGACTCTCAGAAACAGGTAAAGAAGGTCCAGTCATAAAGGAACCGTTTTCTATTGAGAGAAGGAGTTTAAATTGACTTTCATCTGGCTTGAACTTACAGCTTCCAGATTACATTCACTTACTCAGCAAACATGTACAGTTGAGCCTTGAACAAAAATGGAGAACAAAAGACGGATTAACAAGAGAGAAGCATGACAGATTTATTTATCAAAATTTTACTTGGACCATGAGGAATGAAGACCAAAGACCCAGGGAAAACTGTATTTTTAATTTTATCTAATTTTATTTTTAAATTTTATTTAATTTTTTTAGAGACTGGGGTCTCACTATGTTGTCCAGGCTGGCCTCAAAGTCCCGGGCTCAAGTGATCCTCCCACCTTAGCCTCCCACGTAGCTGGTACTACAGGCCCATGCCACTGCATCCAGCTATCTGTGTATTTTTATTCTTAGGTTTGATGAAGGATGAAAAGTTGTGTACAAGTGTGATTGGACAAAAAGATTATGATCTAATAATAGTAATAATCTGAGGGTTACTTAACAAAGCCTGTTTTTTCAGATTCTTCCTGGCCTCTCTGTGTAACATTCCTTTCTTCCAGGTATATGACAGACACCTGTCACATGAGATAGGTCCTGTATGGCTAGCTCTCGCACAGAAAGGTGGGGGAAAGTCAGAGATTTGTTGCTAACCTTGGTTCCTGAGTCAATCGAAGTTGGCACGAGACCAAAAAACAAATTTAAACAGGCAGGGCTTCATGGGGGGGGGCTTTTGCTTGAACAAAAGGGAGACAGTGCTGGTTGAGGAGCAACCAGACTGGCTCTCCAAACAAAGGGCTGGGGAACTTTTAAAGGGCAGAGAGAAAGTTTAGCACTAGCACTGAAATCATAGCACATGGAGGTAAGGTTTTGTTGGCAGCTGCCCATCAGGCAATCATGCTTCTTCATACATCACATGTCTCATTAACATGTTAAATTTCCACCCTTGGGCATGATTTTTAGCATTAAAATGAAGGAAAAGTTCTACAGGCAGTCAACTTTGGACTTCACCTTGACAGCAGCCGGTTTGTGCAGGCTCTGACGGGGGCCGGCGGGCGCCTGCTCCAGTGCTTGCCAAGTCCTGTAAAGAAAGCAGAAGTACCTTGTTTTGAAGTTGGGTGTTAATTATTTTCAAGGTATTTTGTTCAGTAAGTAAGCAGACAAGCTTTGGCTCAAGGCTCAGGCAGGTGGCCAGAGTCTACCTCCTATACCTTAGAGTGACTTCCAAAGTGCCGTATTTGGGGTAATGTTCTGAGTTGCAGCACCATGAAACATACATTTTTTGCCTCTTTTTATTGCTATGGAGATCCCCATTGGTATATGTCTTGTTGAACTGGCTCCAGCTTTCCCAATGCTTGATCCTAATTCAAACATCAGCAAAAATATCCCTGGTGTAGCTCCTGTATCTTTCTGTCTCTGTCTGTCTCTATTTCTCTTTCCCTCTCTCCCTCTCTCTTTTTCTCTCAGTTCTGTTGTCATGTAATATTATAGTCTGAGTCGGTAGTTGTAACCATTTTCTTCATTTTGATTAGTGTATATTTCCTCTTTTCTTTACTGCTGCCAAAGACTGATCTGCTTTTCCCCTACAAATCAAGTTTTGGATTCATTTCTCGACCTACTGTTTCTTTGCTCCCAATTCATTTATTTTGTCTTCAATCAGAATTATGCCCTTTCTTCTGCATCGTTTGTGTTTGATTTTGTTCTTATTAGATGAATTAGAGTGTTTACTTGTTCAGTCTTCTTTAGTAATGACAGGCTTTGATTGTGAATTTGCCTGTGATTAAAACTTTGCTCTAATCTCAAGCATTTCAATATGTGTGTGAGGATAAATACAAATCTAAAATAATCTGAGTTTTAAATTTTCCTTGGTGCCAAAGGGGAAAGAGCACTTGCTCTCCTCCTCTCTTTCCTTTCAACATCTCCTTCAGAAAACTTGTAATCCTAAATCCTTTCTCTGTCTCTTTCAGATGTATGTAAATATTTTTATTAGTAAAAGCTAAATAAGCCTCTTACCACTTTGCATTCCAGGAATGTCCTTCTTGGAGCTACCTCTGTGAAATGTGAACATGGAGGAGGATGGGTCCTGTCTCCCTGTCTCTCTGGGAGTTTAGTCCAAGCACTTGGCTCCAAGTTGTCACTTCCTTCTTCTCGAAGACTTAGAAGTTTTATTTTTTTTCCTTTGGACAAAGACAATTAACATGTATGTCATGGATTGTCATCTGCCTGGCCAAAAGGGTGAGGTTGCTGTCTTTGCAGTCTCTTTGGCAGATTACTGCGGGCATGTGCATCAGTCTGGTTTAATATTTATTCAATAATAAAACTGTTTCATTTTTATCTGCGTTTTGTGGAGAGGGTGTACTGGCTTGGCAGGTGATTTGATTTTTAGTGATTTCTCTAATAGTGTACTTTTGTTGTTTTATGATCTGTTCATTGTGGTTGCTGTTATTCTTATTAGGCTATTAAGTATGAAATGTCTGGATTCCTTAAGTACTAAGTTTGACAGTTGATGTCTCTGACATTTCACTTTGATGCTTGTTTTAGTTTTATTGTGAAGGTACATCCTCTGTCTTGCAAAGGCACATTTTGGCTTGTGCTTATCTTTCAATTTTTTTTAAAGCAATTTTTGTGAAGCCATGACTATATAAGCTACTTTATAAGTTGCTTCAGTGGTATTATTTCCAGGTCTTATTGCTGCTTGAAACAATTGTCTTTGCTTTTGCTTTTCATCTTTTAATTTCTGCAATACAACCTTTCACGCCTCTCCCTCTAATTTAAAATATTTGTGGTCCTTGTGAGTGTTATAATGCTGATGAGCACTGAATTTCTTTAGTGTTAATATTGCGGTATCACAAAGCCAGCAAATTGTCTTCTCTTTAGCAGAAACAAGGTAATATTGCCATTCCCAATCCTCATTAAAAAATCTGTTTTTTTCCTTCAGCTTCTCTTGATCTTCTTTGACATCATGGGCTGTTAAGCAGACAGAATTAAAAAATACTGTTAAGCTGTGCAACTATCCACAAATTCCACTTCCAACAGAAACACAGTGCACCGCTGTCAAAAGCTGATGACAGACTGGCGTACTCGACCCCCATAAACTCTCACCAATTCGCCTTGTGCGGTGGCACCAATCAGGCGGGGGAGTTAGAACTAAATCATGAGCGTAGCAGCCGTCAGTTTAGCCCTGATGGCTACTAACGTTCTAATTGTGCCAATCAATCTGCGAGGATTATTTCATTGAAATTTATTTTATTCTTTGGTATTTTAAATATATTCATTTTTAAAATAAAATAAAAATATGAAAAACAACAAAAATGTACTAATAAAAATAAAAGGATTTGTTCTGTAACATTTGGATTCGGTCAAAAGGCCACACTCAAGGACCTAGAAGGCCACACGTGGCCGTAAGGCCGCAGGTCCCCACCCCTGGGCTAGACTCTGTAAGGACAGCTGCAAGGTGGATGGTATTCAGAGTGAACATGAAGCCACTTTCCATTTCACTGGTTCTTAAAAAGAAAAAAAAAAGAAAGAAAATGAAGTCACTAGAGTTTTGAGCAGAGGAGTGACATGATCTGACTTGGACAACAGGGAGCGCAAGGGCAGAAGCTGGGAGACAAGTTCAAAGGCCACTGCAATACGGGGACAGGAGATACTGGTGGCCTGGTAAAAGTGCAAGTGACGAGAAGTGGTCAGAATCTAGGTACATTTTGGTGAATTGATGTGGACTTTGGGGACAATGTCCTTAGTAGGTGCTCTTGGTGATCTTAATGGTGGAGGCAAAAGAGGAAAGTCTGGGCCAATTCAAAGCCTCTAAAGCTCAAGGAATAGATCTAAACCCCTGAGGTTCTGGACCCCGTGTCCCCAGCACCTGAGGGGTCCCCAGAGTCTCAGGCTTGCAAGACCCGAATTGTGGGGCTTGGGTCATGAATGGAGCGCTGAAAAGCCAGTGTTTGGCTCCGTGATGGGTGAGAAAGGCTTTCGTCCACCATGCTGGCCCGGGAGGGTGCCGAGCAAGGGGCCTTCTGAGGATTTCTACCTTATTCTGCACAGGTTCCTGGAGATGAGCAATCCAGCCCCACCCAAGCTCCTGGAACTTGCAGCCCACAGCCTGCTGAGCAATGAGGCTTCAGTTATACTTGCCTTGGAAGAGTTCACAGTTGACCTCTTCCCACCGCTGCTCACTGCCGCGTTTGCCAGGGGGCACAAGAAGGCTCTGAAGGCCTTGGTGGAGGCCTGGCCCTTCCCCTTTCTCCGTCTGGGCTCTCTGATAGTGCAGTGGCCCAACCAAGACAGCTTGCAAGCTGTGCTGGATGGGCTGGGGACCTCCCCTGCCCTCAGGGCTTGTCCCAGGTAAGGGGGATGCTGGGACCAAGGCCTCAGCACAGAGTGGGAGAGTGAGCTGGGATCGAGGGGGACAGATGCGGACTCCAGGGGTTTCCAGGTTAAGGGCATTAAGGAGCGGGCTTTTCCCCTGCTAGGGATTACGGTGCAGGCTGTGTGAGGAACCGGGACTGGGAAGGGGCCCAGGCGCAGAAGGAAAAGCCCCTCTGAGAGGGCGGGCTGGGTGGGCTGGGGCTGGGGTTCCAGGAGCGGCCCCAGGCCGCTGCTGCTCATCTTACCTGGGCCTCCAGGTGGCAGCATTTCACCACAGCCCTCTCCCCACAGGCGGTCAGAACTGAGGGTGCTGGATTTGACCCTGGACTTTGAGCAGGTCCAAAGTAAAGGGGCCTCTGAGGCCTTGGCCAGGTTCCCATTCTGGTTACCATCAACAGTCAAGGCAGAGATGCCCCAGGCTGTGGCCAGGCCCAGGCCGGCAGAGGACGCAAGAAAAGGACCGAAGCAGCCATGGGAACCGGTGGAATTGCACATTGATCTTTTCCTGAGAGGCCCCTTCAAGTTGGACACGTTCCTCTCCAGCCTCCTGACCAAAGTGGAGCGGAGCTGCGGGTCCCTGCGCCTCTGCTGCAGGAAGCTGCACATCGAGGAGATGCCCTTCAACAGTCTGATAGGGATCCTGCAGACCCTGGAGCTGGACTTCATCCAGGAGCTGGAGGTGTTTGACTGGTTCCGGGCGCTGTCGGAGCAGAGCCTGTTTGCCACGCAGCTGGGGAGGATCTGCAACCTGCGCAGCCTCAAGCTGGCCTACTACCACTGGGCCTTCCCCCCCGAGGGCGAGCAGTCCTCCAGCTGCTTCCTGTCCCAGCTCAGCAAGCTCAGCCACCTCCAGAAGCTCCACCTGTCCTACTCCTACCTCTCAGGCAACCTACATCAAGTGCTCAGGTGAACAGGTGGGCAGGGGCCTCCACGGAGTCCCCAGAATGCCCCAAGTCAGGGCAGGGCAGGGCAGGGAGCGAGACAGGAAGTGGGGCCCATTCTTAGGTGTTCATGGAATAGCGGGTGCAGCCTCGGCACCTGGGGTTCATTTTCTTTCTTTCTTTTTTTTTCTTTTTTAAATACTTAAGTCAAACTCAGACAGCAAGCACCTGGGGTTCAGATGCAGCTGCTGGCTGGAATCTGCTTTGGAACACAGAGATTTGGTGGGGAAAAGGGCACATTGCTAAAAAAGAAAATTACAACAAATTTCGTTTAAAGATCTAATTGGCTTTCATTAGTGATTCACAAACTGGGGCAGCCTCCGATTCCATAAACTAGAACAAGAGCTCCGATGATCTGAGCAGAGGAAATTGGCTTTATAGGCAGAAAAGGGCTGAAAAAAGCAGAAGTAAGGAACAAAAAGCAAATTGTTTCAAAGTTACTTTCCTTATAGGAAGAGAAGAGGGGGCTTCCTGATCATGCTGGGCCCCCTCTGGTTGGCTGCTGTGACTCTCCTGTTTTTTGGAAAATAGTTTCAAAGTTCAGTTGGCACTTAGCACAAGTGACTCCATTCTGCTTTGGTCTGGTCTGTTGGGGCCTAGTGCGGGAGCTTAGTCCAAAACAATGGCCTTTGTTTTTTTATTTATCCATATGTTTATTTAGTCACAAATCTTTTTGGGCACTGCTGAGTGCTGGGCAGGAAAAAGCCAGACACAACACAGTTCAGGCCTGTCCTCCTGGAGCTCGTGCTGCCCCAGACAGGTGGGTGTAGAGCCCGGCAGGACAACGGTGGGAGGGAAGCATCTTACTCGGTGCGTGTCCCCTAGAACCTTCCAGGTGGGGCATTCGGTGCACCCAGCCCGAGGCCTGAGGACCGGCCCCTCCGCAGGCAAGCGGGTGCTCAGGCAGAGCGCCTGGGCCCTCCCCTGAGGCGGCTGCACCTTCTCTCCTCAGGTGCCTGGAGGCCCCGCTGCTCGCCCTGGAGATCCGCTCCTGCACACTCCTGGACACCGACATCACCTACTTGTCCCAGAGCCTTCACGCCACCTGCCTGAG
>JAQIFY010006689.1:0-10113 GCA_028533085.1 Varecia variegata
TCCAGGAGAACCAAAGAGGTGTCGTATCAGCATTATTTCTTAATCTGAGTTTTAAAAAGGCCTTGTATTGACATTGAAGGATTGGTTAATGCATATATATCCATTTTTTCAAGTTAAAATAAAGTATTTGTTATGTGTTATTTCAAATGAAACTTTTCAAATTGAGTAATCAAATACTATGCTGTTGAGGAAGGTAAAAAGAATCTGTACTATAATTTTTTACCACTTTTCCAGCTCCTGTACCATTGCTAAAAAGAAAGATCTGAAGTAAATCATTCACTTACTTAAAATAAAAAGCATGTGCAAAGTTTGTTTACAAGAGGAGATAAATTGAAATTTTAAAACATAAAAATTTCAGGCCTCAATAATGATTGCAGATGGAAATAGGAGGATTCGGAATGAGCCTCACCCTGGTCACGTTGCTGCCCAAGAGGAAGCCAATACACTGAGACAGCAGGGTTTATAGCAGAGAAAGGGTTTAATTCCATATAGCACTAAGTGGGGAGATGGGAGGAATTTCCCAAATCCGCCTCACCAAGAATTTGAGAGACAGGGTTTTTAAGGATAGTTTGGCGGGTGAAGGATTAGGCAATTAGGTTTGCTAATTGGCTGGGTTCAGGACGGAACCATAGGGCTGTAGAAATTGTCTTCTTTGCTGACCAGTTCTTGGGTGGGGGTCACAAGACCAGTTGAGTCAATTCCTTGGTACGGGTCACTGGTCTGGGTGGGTCAGCCATTCCACTGGAATGCAGAACCTGGAAGATATCTCAGAAGGTACCCTTAGGTTTCGAAAAGGTAATACTATCTATGGAGAAAGTTAAGAATCTTTATGACCACCAGCTATGTGTCTCCAGAGTAGTGATTATACAGAAGCAAACAGGGGGATAGTGGCTAATTATTATCATTATTTAGCTAGACTCATGCCTTATTTTTAGCTAGGCCCTTACCACAGTTCTAGCCTTTCACCCCTTTATTAATTTGTAAGGGCTGCTTCAGTCAGAGTAACAAGAGAATCAACAAATATGTAGGGAGACCTAAATTGTTACCACATGTTCTCACCCTGGGTAATTGTAATCTCCAAACAATTTGCATAATAGTTTCATGCCTCTGTCATTTCATCTCTAAAATAAGAAAATTTCAAGGTTAACCTGCTACCCTAGTCTAATTCAAAAATTCTATGGTTTTCACATTGTGTAGAAATTTTGATTGCATAAAAACTATTAGATCAACCCTTCAGAGGGTATCCAAACTTAATTAAGTTTTATTTTTCTTTTACATTGTACACAGAACCATGATTTTCTTATACACAGAGTTGTCCACTCAGACTTTGCAGAAAGTAGCTAGCAGTTAAAATATTAAGTCATTAGGTTTAAAAAGCTCAAATATGAAATCAAAATTATTTCAGTATCAGCTACTAGGGAGGCTGAGGCCAGAGGATTGTTTGAGGCCAGGAGTTCAAGGCTATAGTACATTATGATGGTTGAGTCTGTGGATAGTCACTATGCACTCCAGCCTGGGCAACATAGCAGCATCCTATCTCTTAAAAAAATTCATAATGCTAATGGAAAATGTTATTCTACAATACCCAACATTAACATTATTCTTAGAAAGGTTTGAGAACAAGAGGTGTAAGGATGGAAATCTTAATAGGTGCTCACAGTGTGGGTGAAGAAAAGTTTCTCACACAGAGATTAGTATATAAAATTATAAAATTTATTTTATCCTTTTAGAAGGAGAGAGTGGGAGAGAAAAAAGGGAACTAAAGGGGAAAAAAAGAGAGGGTGGTAGCATGGCAAGGTGCTTGAAGGAGAAGGGAGGCACCCACACAGAGGCTGAGAGGCTGTTGGTTTTTATGGGGACAAAGAGGAAGAAAGAAATTAGTGATTGTAGTCAGTTGATAACAGAAGTGGCTGTGGGAATAATTGGCAGGAGCCAGCTGTGAGATGTCAGGTTATTCATTTTTCCTCTTTTCTCTGCTCCTGTAGACTTGATTATCCCTGAAATGTAGTCAGGTTTATCCTGAAGGATGTGATTTTGCCCCTGAGATATATTTTGGGTAGGAAACTGAGGCCTGGAATTTGCCCCCTCTGTTGCCCACTCAGGACCCCTCAGAGACTCCTTGAGGCTATAAGGAAAATTCTAAAAGGCAGTGAGCTAGTGAATGTAAAGAGAAAGATTTACATTTCCTTTTTGTCTGTTGGTCTCCTTTTAGATGTTTTGAAAACAGAACCTGGCAAGTTGCCTATCAGCAGAGAGAGCTCACAGGATTGATCATTAGCTGTTATTGAGGAAGTTGTGGGATTAGTTATTTTCCTGTGATTTTTCACAAGGCCATGCTTTCAAAAGGAATGGCAAATCTTAAAGTGAATCCATTTTTAAAAATATGATTACTCTTAAAATACAGTGGACCTTATTAAGCCTGCCAACTGTAAGCATTAATTTCACTAACAAAGAAAGCATTTATACTTAACAAAGAAACATATATGTTCAGGATCTGTGTATGTATATATTCAATGAAATGTATATATTTAGGATCTATTCCAAATGTTTAAATAGAATGTCACATTATATATTAAAATTTAACATCACAAGATATTGACAAAAGAAAATGGTCTACCTTTACTATTCTTACTTTTGAATATATATAATATAATTACATAGGTAGATAGAATTTTGTGATTCACCATGTCTCTTCCTCTCTTGTTGGACTTAGTGGAAAACCTCAGAAAAAAAAAAAACATAAAGGTAAGTCTCAGAGGAAACTAGGATTCTTTGCCTCATAAAGTCTCCCTAATATTAATACATTTCCACTCTTACCCATCATGGTTTATTTTATGGAGTTCTATTCTAGCCAGTCTGGTGATGTTATAATGCATTTACTAACTATCCAGAAATAAAGGTTATACTAGGAATGTTCCTACATAGTAAGTTAATGAAAGGGCTGAAAATTTACAGCCTGGTGCTCACATTCTTTTCATGGGCTTATCCGTAGGGGCCGACGGAGGACACTGAATTCATAGAATACACAAGAATCTCCAATTTAATCTGATGGATTGTGACTGTCAAACTGTAGTCTCAGAAAAGACATGTTTTCATATAAACCTTGACTCCAAAAACGTGGTATCTCAGTAACTACAGAATAGATATATCTTGTACAATTCCTAAGATAACTAAACAATAACTCTTTTCTTTTTAGGGTCAAACAATCTCAAAAGTTTTAAATTTTCAGTTTGGGTATACAAAGCAATTAAGTTTCCCCAGTATGATGACCATTAAGAAGCCAACTCTGTACATTGAATAACTTTGGTACCCTTCAGCCTAAAATAGGCAGACACAAGGGTGTCAAATGTAAATCTTTATCTGACTCCATTTATTCTAGCAAGAAGTATGACATTTCCTATCTCCCCCATCATATTTCAAATCATGGCAGTTTAATAGAAATTAGTAAAGAAAACAGGAAAATTGAGAAGGAATAACTCTGAAAGTTCATGGTTCATACTGTTAATACAAAAATATTAGTCCACATGCTGTCAGTATTAAGCTGTCATTAATGTTACATTTTAATTATTATACTTTTTTCTATGTTTTAAGTTTATTGTAGATAGTCATTGTATCATATATATATATATATATATATTTTTTTTTTTTTTCTCAGAATGTGTCTCCCAGCATTTTACACAAAGAGAATGCTGTATGTTGATGGGCCTATTAACTGATTGTTAGTGCTGAAAGGAGTCTCTCTGACCTCCAGGTAATGCCAGTGTTGGGACGGGTGAGAGGATGGAAATGCTCCTGTGAGACTTAGAAGGCTGGGGCCGGCCCTGTGATGTGTATAACATAGACTAGATTATTTATTTGAAATTTTCAGTAGTATAAAATTGTATTTCAGTTTACTTAAAATTAGTAGACTTTCCTCTGCTTTCCAAGGGACACTACTTTGCAGCATTTTCTTATCTTGAATTTTATGATTTTATATCCCAGAAAGAACCAGAATATATTAAAATGTATGACACATCCATTTTTTCTTCTGAAATGAGGTGAAATGATCAAAAAATTCTCTAAGTATGATATGAATTTTTCAGTTCTGACTTCTCTGACATTGATATTCACCTAAAATCACACAGATACATGAGTGGTTGAAGACTAAAACCAAGTTTCATAGCTGGAATAGCAGAACAAGAGATAAATGCATTAATTCTGCATTCAGGAAGACTGGCAGCATTTCTGTGAGATGCAGAATTTGTAAAATTATAAAACTCAATTTTCTCTGAAATATTCTATGAATAAGACAGAGCCTCTTACTAAAGTTAACAATTAACATTAGGAAGAGAAGAATGGTATTAACAGGTATTAAGCAGGAACACAATCCTTGACTATACTAATATTCGCCCTCTGCTATAGACATTAGCCAGCATTCAAACATTGTACACAAAATCAGTAGGCTTTACAACCAAGAAAAAAGGGAGGTATTTTATATGCTTAACCATAGAGCTCTTGCTATAAAATCAAAGCATTGATAAATATAGTGTGAAATTAATGCTATACATGTATAGTTTTATAAAGGATTTTAGTTATTGAGTCATTCTACAGCCAAGAGTTCCATGTGAGTAATTTTATTCAAGGGAGAGCAAGTATCCACATTTCTAATGTTTGTTTAATGACCCAATAGAACTTGGATAATGAGACAATCGAGGGTTGAGGAAGGTACACCATCCATCACAGTGAGTCTAATGCTAGTGACATACTGTTTATTTACAGTGCAGTATAGGAAGACCTATGCTCACACTGCCGACATAAACAGAACAATAAAAAGCACTTAAACCCATTTATATTCATTCTGAAATTACGCCCACGGGGTGATGTCAAGACTTCTACTCTTTCTGATGGAGATAAAGCATTTATCAACAGCTATATGCCTCGTTCTTCAAACAGTGCATGGCAGGAACTTGGAATTCTACAATTCTTGTTTCATTCTAATGGAGAAACAATGAAATTGAAGCAAAAAAAAAAAAGAATTACTAGATCATCTATTGTATCTTCATAGTTATGTCTATGACACACACTGTCTCATTTTTCCCAGGCCTGTCTTTGATGGTTTCCAATAACAATTCTCCCAGTACTTTTCTTCATCCCAGTACAATACAATTTAACTGTCATTGGATCCCTTTCCTCTTTTCAATGCTATCTCCTTATTCCTAGTAAATTCTGCAGGGTAAAATATTTCTGATCCTTCTCATGGGCAATGACATAGTTTAGCTAGTACTAAATAAAAATTTATGTCTATATTTAATCTTTTACATTTATTTATTTCAAAGTATTAGGGGGGCAGAAATGTTTTTGATTACATGAATCACTTTTGTAATGCTTGAGTCACAGCTCCAAGTGTGCCCATCATTAAGATTTCACGTGAAGTCCCATCATCCATTACCTGCACATTCTTGCTCTTTTCCTCCTAGTTTTAATTGCTACTCTGCCATTGACTCACACTGTCAAGAAGATAATTTATTAAATCAGAGGAACAATTGTATTCTACCTATGTGATTTAGCAATGAAGAAACATGTATCTAGCTATATTAGCAACATGTGTCTAGATTCACAACCTTACACTAAGGGTAAGGTAAGTCACAGTGAGGAGGGATCAGGGTTTCTGATTGCTGTCCTTCAACCTAAAGATAAATTCAATTACATAGACTAGAGGAAAACTCTATTGTAATTTTCACACTGAGAGATTATGTTCATGTCTGATTCATGCTCGCTGCTTTAGCCCCAGGACGAAGTATATTGCTTGGCATGTGGCTGGTAATCCTTTGCTAGAAATATTTTCTTGATAGAAATGCTTTGGTAATACTGAATCACCAAGTGTTAATAATAATAGAAAGATTTCTGACAATTTTACTCCATAAATATTAAGATTCAGCCTATCATATACTCTTTATGGTCTTCGTGTCTTTAGTAGTATTTTTAATAACATCTACTTCCAAAATATTTTTTCTTTAATTCATGTATAAAATACTAACTTTACTGGTCCATTTTCTACCTACACAACTTATTGAATAAGCCTGTTCTTTATCTGATTTTTCCCTAATAACATTCATATGCAGACCAATTGGGAAAAAACTAATAAATGTGACTATGTGATGTTCACTATCAAGTTATTTTTAGAGCATTGATATTATATTCATCATCTTCTGTATTCATTAATCAAAAGAACCATCAAATTTTGTCTTAGGAATATTTAACCTAGTAAGTTCTTACTAGTGGAAAATATTCTGTTATTGCTATAGCTCATATTTCTTAAATTTACCTATATATACTTTACCCATAATAATGTTAAATATAGTCTGTGTTAATATTACAATTTCATTATTGGTCATATTTCCAATTTTGCTTTAAAAACTGTTATATTATCCAAGTCTTCAAACACATTTCAAATACTTCCTATATAGGTTCAGTAATCAGCAAAAATTCAAATATAAAAATTAAATAATAATGTAAGTATGTCTTATTGATATGTATCCTTTGAGCATTTAAAATTAATTTAGGCTTTGACATTACTACATAATTGCAGAAACAAGCCTTGTTATTTAGAGATACATCCATATATTTGTCATAAATTTTAAAGATTTGCTTAACAGTGATTTTGCAGGGAAAACTTAAATCTTGCAAACCGTTGGAGTGGCTGCTATTGACTCATGCATCATTTCACTCATTAATTCATCAAAGATATATTGAACAGGGACCACTTTCCCAGCCCTCATCGAATGTTGGAGATTCAGAGGTAAGGAAAGACATGCATGGTCTCTGAATTCTTGGAGTTAGAATCTACTGTGGTCTTGCATTTCTTTTCTCTGTATGTGTTGACAATAGTGTAATGTTTTTGGAAGTTTCCCCCTTCTATTTAGAAGGGTTCAAGTACATTAATATAAATTGAGTATTCCTTGGGGTGTTTTGTTTTTTTTTTTTTTTTTTTTCTTTTTTTTTTTTTTTTTTTTATTTCAGCTTATTATGGGGGTACAAAAGTTCTGCATAGATATATTGCCCATGTCCCTCCCAATCCCCCGAGTCCGAGCCTCAAGCGTGTCCATTCCCCAAACAGTGCACATCGCACTCCTCCTATAGGTATACACCCATCCCCGCCCCCACCCCCGTCCCCCCTTGGGGTGTTTTGATTCTAATAGAATGTATAAGAAATTTCAGATGATGTTCAACTAGCATAATATGATTAAATGATATTTTGTTAAAGAGTGACATGATAATCTGACAAAAAGTGATAAATCCTTTATCTGCTTTGTCAAAGATCATTTGGTTGTAGGTATATGGCTTTATTTCTGGGTTCTCTATTGTGTTCCATTGCTCTATGTGTCCACTTTTATGACAGTACCATGGTGTTTTGGTTACTATAGCCTTTTAGTATAATTTGAAGTTGGATCATGTGATGCCTACAGATTTGTTCTTTTCTTAGGGTTGATTTGGCTATTTGGGCTCCTTTTTGATCCATATGAAATTAGTATTTTTTTTCTCATTCTGTGAAAAATGACATTAGTATTTTGATGGGAATTTCAGTGAATCTATAAATCACTTTGGGCAGTATGGACATTTTAACAATATTGATTCTTCCAATCCAAGAGCATGAATGCTTCTTTGTGTCATCTATAATTTATTTCATCAGTGTTCATAGTTCTCATTGTAGAGATCTTTCACCTCCTTAATTATATTCCTAGGTATTTTTTTTTTGCAGCTATCATTTATGGTATTGAGTTATTGATGTGATTTTCAGCTCAGTTGTTAGTGTATAGAAATGCTACCTATTTGTGTACATTGATTTTGTGACCTGAGATTTTATTGAATTTATTTATAAATTCAAGGGGTCTTTTGGAGGAGTCTTTCGAGTTTCCTAGATATAAGATCATATCATTGGCAAACAGGAGTAGTGTCCTCTTTTCCAATTTAGATGCCCTTTATTTCTTTCTCTTACCCGATTGCTCTGGCTAGGACTTCCACTACTATGTTGAATAGAAATGATGAAAATGGGCATTTTGCCTTGTTCCAGTTCTTAGTGAGAATGCTTTAACTTTTCTCCATTCAGGATGATGTTTGCTGTGGGTTTCTCAAATATGGCTTTTATATGCAGACAAAAACATACACTGGGGAAAGGAGGTTCTATTCAATAAATGGTGCTGGTAAAATTGGGTAGTCATATGCAGAGAATGAAATTGGATCCCTATCACTCACCATATACAAAAATTAACTCAAAATGGATTAAAGACTTAAATGTAAGACCTGAAACCGTAAAAACTCTAGAAGAAAACTTAGCAAAAACTCTTCTGGACATTAGCCTAGGTAAATAATTTATGAATAAGACCCCAAAAGCAAATACAACATAAGCAAAAATAAATAAATGAGATTTAATTAAACTAAAAAAGCTTCTGTCTAGGGAAAGAAATAAAAACAGAGTAAATAGACAACTTACAGAATGGGAGAAAATATTTACAAACTATATATCTGAGAAGGACCAATCTAGAATCTACAAGGAACTCAAACAAATCAGCAAGAAAAAAAAATAGTCCCTTTAAAAAGTGGGCAAACAACATGAACAGATATTTTATTTATTTATTATTTCAGGTTATTATGGGGGTACAAAAGTTCAGGTTATATATATTGCTCATGCCTCCCCATCCCCCTGAGTCTGAGCTTCAACCATGTCCATTCCCCAGACAGTGCACATCGCACTCATCATGTAGGTATACACCCATCCCCTCCCGCCACTCCCCACCTCTGTCCGATACTCAATTGGTGTTATTCCTAAATGTGCACTTAGGTGATGATCAGGGAAACCAATTTGCTGGTGAGTACATGTGGTGCATATTTTTCCATTGTTGGGATACTTCACTTAATAGAATGGGTTCCAACTCTCCCCAGGAGAACCAAAGAGTTGCCAAATCACCGTTATTTCTTATAGCTGAGTAATACTCCATGGTATACAAATACCACATTTTAATAATCCATTCATGAATTGATGGATATTTGGGTTGTTTCCACATCTTAGCAATTGTGAATTGTGCTGCTATAAACATTCGGGTGCAGGTGTCTTTATTATAGAATGACTTTTGTTCTTCTGGGTAGATGCCCAATAATGGGATTGCAGGATCAAATGGTAGGTCTACTTCAATCTGTTTAAGGTATCTCCATATTGCTTTCCACAGGGGTTGCACTAATTTACAGTCCCACCAGCAGTGTATGAGTGTTACTGTCTCTCCGCATCTATGCCAAAATGTATTGATTTGGGACTTTTTGATAAAGGCCATTCTCACTGGAGTTAAGTGATATCTCATTGTGGTTTTGATTTGCATTTCCCTGAGGATTAGAGATGCTGAACATTTTTTCATATGTTTGTTAGCCATTCTTATGTCTTCTTTTGAAAAATTTCTATTCATGTCCTTTGCCCACTTTTTGATAGGGTTGTTTGATTTTTTCTTACTGATTTTGCTGAGTTCTAGATAGATTCTTGTTATCAGTCCTTTATCTGATGTGTAGTATGTGAAAATTTTTTCTCATTCTCTGGGTTGTCTGTTTACTCTCGTGATTGTTTCCTTGGCTGTGCAGAAGTTTTTTCATTTAATCAGGTCCCATTCATTTATTTTTGTTGTTGCTGTGATTGCCTTAGGGGTCTTCTTCATAAATTCTTTGCCTAGGCCAATGTCTGTAAGAGTCTTTCCTACATTTTCTTCTAGAATTCTAATGGTTTCAAACCTAAGGTTTAAGTCTGTTATCCACCATGATTTGATTTTTGTGAGAGGTGAAAGCTGTGGGTCTTGTTTCAGTCTTCTACATGTGGTTATCCAGTTTTCCCAGCACCATATATTTATTGAATAAGGAATCTTTTCCCCAGAGTATGTTTCTGTCTGCTTTGTCAAAGATTAAATGGCCATATGACAATGGTTTTATATTTGGATTTTCTGTTCTGTTCCACTGGTCTGTGTCCCTGCACTTGTGCCAATACCAAGCAGTTTTAATAATCACAGCCTTGTAGTATAGTTTGAAGTCTGGCAAGTTGATACCTCCCATTTTGTTTTTATTGCTTAAAATTGCTATTGCTAAACGGGGTCTTCTCTG
>JAQIFY010006690.1:0-10113 GCA_028533085.1 Varecia variegata
GGTTGGAGGAGGAGTTGAGAGTTTAGCGCAGTCGCCGGAGTGCGAGGACAACGACCGTCCGGCACGAACCCAGCCGGGCGGGAGCTGGGAGCTTCCCTTTCTCAGCTTCTCCCTCCCTTGGCGACCTCCTCCCCGCGCCGGAGGAGCCGCGGGATGCTGCGCCTCTGACCCCGTTCTTCCCCGCCCTTGTCACCGAGAGGGGGAACGAGGGCTCTCCCACTCGCCGGAGCAGACGGCCCTGGACTCCCAGCCCCGCCGGCGAAACCATGAGCTCCGGCCAGCAGCAGCCGCCGCCGCCGCGGCGGGTCACCAACGTGGGGTCCCTGCTGCTGACCCCGCAGGAGAACGAGTCCCTCTTCACCTTCCTCGGCAAGAAATGTGTGGTCAGTGGCCAAGACCCGCGTCGCCACCCCTGATGTTACCTCGCGGGCCTGGGCTTCGAGGCCGGGAAGTGGGAGTGGGGAAAGAGGCGGGAGCGGCGCGTGGAGGGCCCCGCAACCGGCCAGGCCTCCCGCCGGCCCCGGCCCCGCGTTGGCGCCCTCGCCCTGCTCCCAGGGTGCGCGCCGGGGCGGCCGGACGCCGCCTTCCCGAGCCACTGGGGAACAAGGGAGTGTCACCTCCGCAGGCCTGCGGTGGAACCCAGCTTGGCCGGGGCCCGTCTGCGTCCTTGCTGCTGGTTAAAACTTTACTTTCAGGCCACAAGGGGATTTTCTTGCAGGAACTGCTTGATCTCTGGGCCCGTGTTCCTGCTCTTGCTTCACCTCCTACTGCTTCATCTGGGGGTACCTTCCTTAACAGTGCCGGGTTTGAGGAGTGGATAGATCTGGTAATGAAGCTGACCATCGGTGACTTTTAACTTCACTTTAAAAGGATTCCAGAAGGCAAAAGAAGTCGAGTGCAAGTTTTTAGGCACTCTTTGGATCAGAGAAAGGGCAGGAAATATTACTGCTCCCCATTGCAGAGAATCAAGGTTTATTTCTCCAGCAGTCTCGCCTAGGCCTGGCTTCTACTCTCCTCACTGATTTTTTTTTTTTCCCCTTTGGTAGGAGGAGTGCTGCTCTCCCCGCAGCCATGTGCAAGGAAACCTCAGTCTCTGGTAGTTCTTGGTCTTGTCGGGCCAAGAATGATTCTTAGGTTGGGGCAGATTCCAACCCCAGATGGCTGGTTGGGAGCAAGCAATTCTGCTGTGGGAAGGGAAGTGTGTGTTGTTGACTGAAACATTCATTACATTGGCTGCTGACACTGGAGGGGTGGGGAGGTTAGGGGATCTTAACTGGGGGTGACTGGGTTGAACTGTGGTTTGTTGAAATGGCTGTGGGTCCCTTTCTCACCTCTTTGCTTGCTAGCACCTGCATAGTATGGGCCACTGGCACTGGGGAAACAACTATGAAGATTTCAACAGAGCAGTACCAATTTATAATTTAGTAATAATGTTAGATAAGCCGAACGAGAGTACATCTGCTTGTTTAAGAAGTTAGGATTAGACAATTTTGGGAAAATTACTGGATTAATTGTTAACTTTGTAGGTGTCTTCCCTTTGTATCTTGTGCCATCTAGTGGGAGATTGAATCATTCTCTTCAATTTCAGATGTTTCATATTTCAGAATTTAGACTTTAAAGAACATTGAGTTACTGATTTGAAGAATGAAACAAGAGGGGTGACTCAATACAGAATACAGGGTAACAATTTTAAAGATAATGAAGTCCCTCCTCTCCCCCATCCCCACTTTTTTAAACAAATGAGAAAACTGAGCCATTGAGTGCCAAGTCACACAGCAATTTAGTAATGTAACTGGGAACTAGAAAACCGGAACTCCTGATGCCTAGTCCCCATTGTACTTTCCATTATATCATGTTGTTTATTAAAAGGGGTGCAGCAAAGAAAGATGAAGCTTTTCTTGCATCCTTTGGTTCTTAAAAAAGAACAATCCTGAAATCAGAAGGCCACAGGTTGCCCACCCCCTAAATGCTATTGAAATGCTAAAAGTGGTTTAGGAGAAGTTCATTTGTTTCCAAATACTCTGGTCAGAAGTTTCAGAAAAAAGAAATGCCTCTTGGTATGGAAGAATACTCTTAGAGGTAGAATTATTTGCAGTGGACTTTTGGAAGGTTTCAGAAATAAGGAAAATTACAGGGCAGTTGAAATTTATCAACATTGTAAACTAATTACAGGACAGAAATAACTATACAGGGAAAGACAGGATAGGGAATATTATTGCATGCAAGTAGATTGAGTAATACAAAATATTTGCCAGTTCTGGAGACACTATCCTTAGAAATGATATTTTGTTTGTTTAATATAGTTTTGAGAACGTGAAACCTAGACTCAAAAGTCTTGTGTTTTACACAAAGGACAAATTTCTCTAATAGTAGCTACTGGCAATAAATTTAAAAAGACCCAATGGAAAGGGATATGAACAGATAGTTCACAAAGAGGCAGGACAAATAGTTCTTATCTATAAGAACTTCTCTATAAGGCCCCACTGTACTCATAATACAGTAAGATAGTTGAAAATTAAAACTGCAGTGAAATACTGTTTATCACCCTACCAGATTGGCAAAAAGTATGGTATAACATCTTTGGCAAGGGTGTGTAGAAATAGATCATTTCATAATTGTTGGTGGAAGCACAAATTGATGAAATTCCTTAGGAGGACAACTTGGCAATATTTATCATAGTTACAAATGTACATACCCTCTCACCTAACAGCATCACTTCTTGAAATTTATCTTTAACATATCTATTCCCACATGAGTGAAATGACTTGCATTCAAGGTTTTTATATGGTAGCATTTTTGTACCATGACAAAAGATTTAAAACCATTTCAATGCCTGTCAGTAGGAGCCTGGTTAAGATAAATAATGATTCACTCAAACAATGCAATACTATTGAGCTGTTTCTAAAATAATTGAAGATGAGTTCTTTATAGATCTGGAATAATTTCTACACAAAATTAATAATTGAAAAAAGTAAGGTGCAGAATAAAGTGTACAGCATATTAGTATTGGCATAAAAATGGTAGGGGGGATTCAATTCTCCTGTATGTAGAGAATGTATTGAATAGACCATCTCTGAATGGATAGCCAAGGAACTAATAATACTATACTACTAATATTATCCCAGAAGGAAAATGAGTGGATTGGGGAGAGATATTAGAGGGACATTTTTCTCTGTGTAGCCTTTATACCTTATAAATGTTGAAGATATGAAAGTATTGCATATTTTCAAAATTAAATGAAAGCTAAATTCAAAAACCATCTACATTTGTGCCCAGCCTTCTCTAGAGTTATTAACTCTTGAAATACAGTTTCCCTATTTTGGAATTTCTTTGTCACTAAATGATACTTCTTGCCCACCACACATTATTGCAGAGAAATTACCAATGAGATAATAAATATGAAATCACTTTGTAAACTTTAAGGGACTGTACAAATGCAAAAGAAAACTGTGTCTATACAAACAGTATTGACTGAGCCTGGGTCCCTGCTGTGAAATATATAAAGTACTAAGAAAGTTTGCAGTCTCAAAGAACTCTACTATGAATATGTGCTTACAAGGGAGAGAACTTTTATAAAATAAACAGTTATCCCAGTCATGAGAGTGGTTGTGTATGCAGTAAATGCAAATTCACATACATTTAATTTCCCCCCAAAAGAAAGAAATGCGCCATATACCTTCTAGAATGGGGATGTTAAGCAGGATTCATTTGTCTTGCCAATTCCTATTGATTAATTAATGATGTTTGCTTGGATCACTCTGATGGATAAGACTATGAGATGAAGTCTAGACTTTGTGGGAAAGAATGTTGCAATAATTATGTCTGCCACATATGTGAGAGTAAGGAATAGTGAGAGGGGCCAGGAATAGTCGCACTATTCCAAGAAGAAAAGAGGTATTCTCCTCTGTACAATTCCCTAGCAAGAGGAAAGGATGACGAAACGGAATAACAGCATGTTTGGAGCCCAGTTAGATGGTCTGAGCATTGTTTATTAAATTAAATGGTGGAATAGTAGGAGATAACACATGAGCTAATTCTTGTCAGTATCACTAGACTATATTTACATATAATCTAATCAAGGAAGTTTAAGAATTATCCATACAGCAGCTCATTTAAATCAACGTCTGATCCCACATAAGTTGAATGATCTCTTTATAAAAGTTTCTGTGCTAAGAGCTACAAGAGATGGCAACAGTATTTGTGACGCAAATGAGTTTTCAATGTGACTAAACATAAACAGACATTTTGGAAAAGTCACGATAGCTATAAAAGCAGTATGTGGCCACCTGTTAAAGGTGACACATCAACAACTGGAATACTTCAGGCAGGTATGGTCAGGCCCAGCTTTATGGAGGGTGTATAAACAGGCCTTGGAGAATGGGTAGGATCTGCTTAAGTAGGAGGGATCCAGGGGAGGCTGTTAAAGGTAAGTGGAAAAAATAAGATTGGAAAAATAGGTCACTATTTGATCTTGATTATCAAGCCAAGGACCTTGGTTTTCTGCTGTAAGTCATAAAAAGGCTTTGAAGATTTTTGACTGGGGTAATGAAATCTTCAGAGTAGTGGTTTATGGAGGTTACACTGATAGCAACGTCCAGACAGGCTGGAGGAGGGTCAAGAAACTTTTATGCTGGGTACATCAGAGTATTACTGGAATAGTCCTGGCTGAGGTTAAAAAAAAAAAAAAAAAAAAAAAGGTCTGAATGAGGATGACAGCACTGGAAATGGAAAGGAGATAACAGCTTATGAAAATGTATTTAAAGAAATACTGGAGAATAAAAATAGGACATAACAGCCACTGAATATGAGGGTTGAGAGATAAGGAGAGAAGGTGAGTATATTTGGAGAACAGGAAGACCCTGCCTTCTTCCATTTGGAGACAGACCTCCTACTGTGTGCACAAATATACTCAGTGCTTTTTTTCTGTCATAATATTTATTATTGCGGTCACTGTTTACTTATCCACCTCCTTCACTAGACTTTGAGCTGCTAGAGAGTAAAGATCATATTGTGGTTGTGCCATAGCTGGTACAAAAATGTTTGTATGTGTGCAAAATGAAAGAAGGGGAGAGAGAAAAGGAAGTATCTGTTCTAGAGGGAGAAATGAAGAATGGAACTCTATACATGGATAGATAGAAGTAACAGTATATCATTCAAAGCAATTTATATTTTATTTAACCATATTTTGTCAAAGGCTACCTTTATTACTATCCACTCAGTGCAACCTAAGGTATTGCACACCCCAAACATACATTCTTTTTTTTTTTTTTTTTTGAGACAGAGTCTCGCTTTGTTGCCCGGGTTAGAGTGAGTGCCGTGGCATCAGCCTAGCTCACAGCAACCTCAAACTCCTGGGCTTAAGCGATCCTACTGCCTCAGCCTCCCGAGTAGCTGGGACTATAGGCATGTGCCACCATGCCCAGCTAATTTTTTCTATATATTTTAGTTGGCCAGATAAATTTCTTTCTATTTTTAGTGGAGACAGGGGTCTCACTCTTGCTCAGGCTGGTCTCGAACTCCTGACCTTGAGCCATCCACCCGCCTCGGCCTCCCAGAGTGCTAGGATTACAGGCGTGAGCCACCATGCCCGGCCCAAACATACATTCTTAACAGCAAGATTCTATTATATGGCACTCTCTCTCCAGCCATGACTCCCTGGTCCCATCAGGGGGAGATACAGGTTGAGTATCCCTAATCCAAAAACCTGAAAGCCACAGTGCTCCAAAATCAAAAACTTTTTGAGCTCTGACATGATACTCAAAGAAAATGCTCATTGGAGCATTTCAGATTTCAGATTTTTAGATTAGGAATGCTCAACTAGTAAGTATAACACAAATAATCCAAAATCTGATAAAATACGAAATCCAAAAACACTTCTGGTCCCAGGCAGTTCACATTTAGGATCACGGATACTTGACTGGTATTTATTCTACAAAAGTATTCCAAGATTCCAACAAGACTTCTGGAGAGCTATTTAGTAGCAATAACCAAAGCCATAAAATGTGTATAACTTTGATCTTCCAACTGAAGTTTAAAGAGTATATTCAGGGTGAATAAACATGGTTCCATGAAAAAGGTGATTAAGGGAATGCTTATCATATAGAAGTTCATAATAACAAAAGTTTTTTGGGGATTGGCTAACCAAATTATAGAATATTTATGCAAAGGAATCCTTTGTAATCAATACAAATGGTATAACAGAGTATCAAATGGAAAAGTTTCCTAATTGGTGACAACAGCAATTATAAAAGGAATGCATAATATAATCTTTTGGTGATATTATAATACTGTTAAAAGGTTATGTACTAAAATATTAAAAGTGGACACTTATGTGTTGTGGTATCATGGGTGATATGTACTTGTTTTTTATTTTTATTACAATTTCTTCACTACCCAATTAAATCTTATGTAATAACCTATATTTTAAAATTCAAGAGGACAGAGACTTTGTTATATTCACTTTGGTATGTCCAGGGCATAGTACAAAACATTGCACAAAAGTGTTCAACAATTGTTGAATGAATAAAATGTATAATATTAAATATGTTAATATTTAGCTATTATACGTCAAAATGTTAAAGCAAGAGTTGTGGCAATCTTAATCACAGGTGACTGGTCATCAACATGACCAATCTCTGAAGAAACGTGGTCACACAGATTGAGCCTAATAACTTACAGCTAAAGGAAGAAAACTGATTAGTACCTTGTCCCTAGGTGGCTGGAAACAGCCGGCAGCTTAGCCAAGAAAGGCAGTGAGTACACCGAGTTCTAAGAGCTGCACCCTCACTTAAGGGTCTACCAAATCCAGGCTATGGGCCAACATGACTGACTCAGCCTTCTTTTCACCTGTTTTCTAATATTTAAGTAAAACTAACTCTCTTCTGAGTCCTTGCTATGGTGTGAATATTTATGTCCCCCCAAAATTCATATGTTGAAATCCTAACCCCCAGATGATGGTATTAGCAGCTGGAGTCTGTTGCAGATGATTAAATTATGAGGGTTTGGGATTAAGTGAATTTATAAAAGAGACCCCAGAGACATCCCTAGCCCTTTCTTCCATGTTCCATACAGCTAGAAGGTGCCATCTATGAACCAAGAAACAGGCCCTCACTAGATACCAAATCTGCTGGCCCCTTGATCTTGGTATTCCCGGATTCCAGAACTGTGAGAAATAGATTTCTGTTGTGTATAAGACACCCGGTTTATGGTATTTTGTTACAGCAGCTTGAATGAACTAAGACAGCCCTGATTGAGCTTGTTTTGTGCAGCCAAGATGGGAACTTAGAACGCTCCTTGGGCAGGAGACTTTTTTTTAAGAGCAGCAGTGTGGTTAGAGGAAGAAGCTTTCAGATTTTAGATGAGAAACAACCCTGTCACAACATGTGTGCATTAAGTAAGTTGCATTTTCTGGTTTTAGTGATAAGTATGAATTATAAAAATAGATTTGTCATCACAAGATGGAGGATAAAAGGAGAAAATAACTGAAAAAAATTAGGTGTTAAACTTTAAAATGTATCATTTTTACTACAGGTGATTAATTGAAAATTTTACTATAAAGTCAGCCTCCAGGGCAGATTGGACTTAAGTAGTTTCATATCACTGTAATGCAATAGGAAAGATCTTTTATTACGGTGTTAATGTAGTTCTACCTGAAGCAGCAAACAAATCTCACCCCTACCTACCTACTCTACAGCAGACGGTGACCATGACACAAGAGACCAGGGTTAAGGTGAACAAACAACCAGCAAGTGCTCTGCCCTGCTCTGCATCTTAAGGGAAATCAGTTGTTGGGTTGTTTATGAGGATGTGACCTGGCAGCCTTGCACGCTGGCGTCAAATAGCTGCATGCCTCCTGTGCTGTATATAGCTCTATCCAGAACTTACCACCTTGCTAGTAATGACTAAACTGTGATTTCGGTCTAAACTGTGATTGCAGTGAGGATAAGATCCATGTGGTATTCAACTTTATATCTTCAGTTCATGGCAGAATACCTAGAATGAAGTAGGGGCTTAATAAATGTAAGAAATGAGACAGGGTCCAGACATTCCTGATACTTGATTTCCATCTCATAACTTGTATTCTTTGAGATGTCTGTTCAGCTCCCTTTATCTGCCTGCCATCACACCTCACTGCGTTGAGGCTTTGAAAAATTGGATAGGTTTTTTCCCAAAGTTTCCTGATTACCAATCATGTTTAGTAACTTGTATTTTTTTTTTCTATACTGAAAATATTAAAATACAACATGACCTAAAGTTTTTGGCGTTTCACCAGGTACAAATGAACTGTTAAATAGCTGAACATATGCAAATCTATTTACGTCACTGCACTGAAACCAAGCCAAGCTTTTTCAAATTATGATAACCACAAATAGAGCTGTTAAAAACTGGAAAATCACAGTGTTGTTTTGTTTAACTTCAGCATCTAGTTGTCATGTGCTGACAGTTGACAGGAATACATGTTGCATTCTGTGTTCATTTTCATGTTATCTCACCCTAGAGTCTTCTCACGATGGTACCAGATAGCAACCCGTTCCATATAGCCACATTTGTACAAATGGTCATTTACTATTTTGTGAAGAAACCCAGAAGGAAAGATGGAATAAAATAAGTAAATGTGTAGAACAACAACAACAATGTAAAATGCCTGTGTAGATTGTTGATTAAAATAAAATACAGGATAGCAAAAGAGGAGTGACTGGGGAGGGGCCAGGGGTTAGCCCTGGCTTCCGAGATGCAGGGAATGCCCATCAGCTGGCAGTCACACCTGTTAGGTATTTCTCCACTCGGTGCCTCCGCCCTGCAGGCGCCCCCGACGTGGCCGGAGCCCTGGGTGCTGAGCGTGCCCGTCCGGGCGTTCCCGAGCAGACCCCCGCGGGACTCAGTGCGGAGGGCTGGGGCGGGAGGGGGCGGGGAAGGCGGGAGAGGTCGAGACAGGTGGGGAGGGCGAGGGGAAGGGCGGCCGCTGCTCGCATTACGCTTCCAGAGCCTGCGGCAAAGGCGCGGGGCTGAGCTGCAGAGGGGATGGGGCTTGTACCAGCCTCTGCGTTGCTCCTCCAAGCCCCGGCGTCCTTTAGGCGGTGCAGGGTGAGCGCTGGCTGTGGCCCGCCGCACCTCGCCCAGAACTGGAGGGGAGGGCGCGGCGGGGCCACGGGTGGGGGACTCAGGGAGCCGGGCGGCCCGTGCGTCCCCTAAGCTACTAGCTCCCGCTACCGCAAGACTGTGGCCCGGTTGGAGCTTCCTGCGCGCCCCATCTCTACCCCCGGGGACAGGCGGCGGCCGGGAGACGTTGCGGAGCTCCGCAGCTGCGAGCACACGGTGACGGTGGCTCAGGCTCCGACGCCAGGAAGCCTCTGAGCCCACAGCAGGTGGTGACGTGGACAGCGAGGAGCTGGTACGGAGGAGCAGTTCGGAGAGGCGGCCACGGGCTGCCCCGAGTCGCTGTCCACCGCTGAAGCGCCGGCCGAGGGTGCCACGCTGCCCGCCTGGATGCGCCTCTACTTCTACGGGATGCACGGGATCACCCTGGACGTGCTCGTGTCTTCGGTTCGGCGCTTCGCTCGCAGCCCCGACCTCCGGATGCTGGGCTTCTCCTCGCCCTACCGCTGCCTCCTGCACTCGCTCACCCACTTCGCCCTGGAGAAGGTGTACCTGCAGCAGCGGCGCTGTCCCAGCGCCTTCGTCTTCAATTTCCTCCTCTACCCCTCGGCTCACGTGGGGCTGCAGACCCTGACGGGCCAGGCGCTGCTGCTCAGCCTGGGCGGCGGGCCGGGGGGCGCAGCGGCGCCGGGGGCGCTGGACCTGGCGCTGCAGTACGCGCTGGCGCTCTACCACTGCCAAGTGTTCCTGAAGCGCTTCCTGCGCTTGCGGTACCCGCGGCCGCGGCCGCAGCAGCGGAGGGGCGCGCTCCCCGCCCCTCCCGGGGCCCGGCGGCCAGGGGCTGCCGGACCTGCTCCGCTTTCTTTTCTTCGGAATGCACGGCTTTCTAGATGAGATCTTCTTCACCTTCTTCTTTAATGTGCTGGGGCAAGGGGACAGAGCAACCAGTGGTCACACGTCGCTCTGGTCCTTCCTTATGTATGGCAGCTGCAGTTTCGTGGTGGAAAAGCTCTACTT